>NJDD01002182.1:9816-22081 GCA_002245505.1 Calephelis nemesis | reverse complement strand
AAATAGTATAAAATGGTCGCCCGCCAAGCGACCGCAGAGCGCGCGGTCGCAAGCCGCCGAAGCGGAGGGAGATCGCCGCCCGCACAATTAACGGGTGATCATACTTTTTGCATATAAATCTAAATTCTACGGCATCTGCGGGCCCGCAACCGCCGCGGACGCGAGTAAAAACCGCGTCGTGAGTTCTTAGTCTTACATTTCTTGGAACTACATAAATACATACATTTTTATCATAGGTATTTATAATATTAAGAAACGTCGCCATGGATTCAATATTTCACTTTGTGTGATAAGCTTACCAACCATCACATTGCAGGACTTAGTATCTGCGGCTAATCATGGGAGACCTGGTTGTACATCTGCTACTGGGCTACATTAGAAACGGGTGAACCGGGCGTAAAAATCCTTATTTACAAATTTGCCAATATAACTAGATTTTCCTATAGTATTGGGAGTCAAACAAGCAGACTGATTTCTGATGGTTAGAAATTCACGCGTTTAGAGACACCAAAGGTGGTAATGGTGCATTGGCAACCTTATGCCGGGATGTAAGGCCTCGATCAAAAATAAGTCTACCTTATCCTCCAAACCGGAACAATTTAATAGCAAGAGCTAACGTTATGACAACAGGAATAGGCAAGGCGGTGGTACTAATCCGGCCGAGGCTCTGCTAAAATCTACTACCTAGTACCACCTAGTAGGTCATAGTGTTATCGTAGCAATTGTTGCACCAAAAATTCCAGTGCTATGTTTTATATTTGTATAGATGTCACAAGGAAAGAAGGAAATAAATATCCTTATCATAATAATCATTATTAAATAGTTTATACCTCTGCCTACCACTTCTGTGAAACGTACGTGAAGATACTTTATGACCAAACAAGAATTGTTCTCTGAACTTTGATATAATTTCCATACATCATCCACGACGAAGTCGCTGCGCTCTGACTTCCTAATACAATTGTTATAAATCTCAAAGTTTTCGACAGTAACGGAGCAGCCAGGAAATTTACTGAAGATATATTAACTAGAAACCCAAACAGATATCATTTTTGTACAACGACTACAAATTGTAATATAATTGTGGATATTTTTTTTAAATTAATCCAAAGAGCAAGAAGTTAGCATGCAGGCCTAGGATGCAGCCATACAGATATATTGTGTTAGAAATCGTGAATAAGTATATAAATTTACTGATAGTAGGAGCTAATTGTTGCCTATAAACAGCATTATGTTATGCGAACAGCCTCTTTATCATGTGATTCTCCAGCCACGAGGGCAAGTCAATCGGCTGCCAATTTTTCCAGCACAGTGCGTACAACTGATGTACAATTTATTGTGTAGTATTTGAATACTGTATGTGAATTGAATTAGTAAAATGGTATTTCAATTTAGATATAGACGTTGTTTATTTTTCTGAAGGAGGTTGTATGGCAGATTGTTGTACTAAAAAAAGATAAAAATAAGTTTCATATTTTTTCTATAAATTCAAACGTTTGATTTTACTTTTACATAGTTCAATAAAATGTTACATTAATATATTTTCATTATATCGTTTTTAAACTTTTCAGTAGTAATAAGCAAATCATATTGCATTTAAACTATGTTATTTTAAATTGCCACCAAAATTTCTCGACATCAATTGTGACGAATATATCTCGTAAAATCTCATTTTTCCAATTTTAATTTAGATTCCTAACGAATCGGCATTCTAATAATTATTTAAATCAAAACACTAACTTGAGATTAATTTTGAAACTTTGAGACTTAGTAACCAGTTTTATATATTTCATAAGTAATTTCAACACTTGCTGGTAATAAATATTCACACACATTTTTTTTATAAAAAGGAAAAAAAATCTCAACTTGTCGAAACCTCAAACATCTTCTCTTATTGTCTAGGAAAAACTAAGACAATGACAACTAACAGAACGCAAGTAACAACAAAGGTTATCGTTGTTAATCTTTAATGTTTGATTAAGAATTAGTGGAAAAATATGTTAAGTGTCTCCACGAATATATACCCAAAAGGTTAGACAGAGGCACAATCAGCCCAACGACTAGCCCAAGACATTAAGTCTCACAATGTAGGAGGCAAGCCTCACGCGCTACGTTGTTCTATTAGAAAATGAAAAAACATTTTTGTTGATGGATCCGTGAATCAAACCCGAGACGTCATGAAGTATAGTCCAACGCTGGACAACCAGACCACAGAGGCGACAAATGTAAAAATTATGTTCATATTTGTTTTAAAAACAATAAGTAATGAGCTGAAAACATTCTATTAAGATAAGACTGAAATCATCCAATAGCAGTGACTATTGAAAATGTGAAAAAGTATGAAGTATTGTCCGCCGGAAACCCAAAAAGGTCATAATCAACGAAATGTTATTACCATGATCCTTTCACAAACGACTGGCGTGAAATCGTGGTATTGCCATAGTTCATAAGATATGGCGGTATTCCGATTGAATCATTCTTTGAAGTTGGAAGAGACAGAACACGAAAAAAAGTTAAGTTGATTGATATTTTGAAAAGATAAAAATGAATCTGAGTTGGAGCTTAAACGAATACTAAAAAATGGTCAAAAATTAGTTCTAAGAGATCTATAATAGTAATAATAAATTATCTTTATTTCACGTAAGCCGACAAGAGGCACTTGCGACGCGTCTATATTATAATAATAAATATGCCATCGGATCGGAATAAGCCGCACACTGAGAAGATTCGGCAAGCAGCCTATTTGATCTTGCTTTAAAAATGTACAAATTGCAGTGATCCGGACATTCTTCTTTAGAAAGAAAATTTCTTTCTTTTGCAGTTGAAGGAAGAGGCACACCTTTTGGTTCTCGTACGCGAAATATTAACTAAATATGGATTATACTCATTACTTCCCTTTGTGTTATGATTGTGAAAATATGTAACATTTTATATCATATCATTTTTGGTAAACAGCACCTTACCTCTTAAAACCTCTTATCACGAGAAGACCTTATCATCCCAAATCACAACATAGTTGTTAGTAAAGATCACGTAGTACATCGCTCATGAGTTAGACCACCCGATCGACCGCCACGACATCATTATCTGTCCAACACAAGCGTGATATTAAAGAGGACTATTTCATTATATTTTTCCAAGGGATTTCTTCCGAGCCTCGACCGGCATTAATGCGTCCTCTGTAACCGCGCCCTTAGGGACTCTCCCTTTCATACTTTTATCGGCATATATTTCGTAAGCCCTTTTATATATGTACTATTTGCGGAATTGACAGATGAGCAATTGGGTGCTTTTTTATAAGTAGCTTCGATTTCATGATTCCTTTTGAAAAGAAGACATTTGGAAAGGTAATAAACGTCAGGGTCAACATTTTATTCTCTTATTAGTTGTGGCGGCCTTGTTCACATATTTCGCTCTCTCACAGGAAATGCTTGTACGATCGAAACAAAAGGATTTCTGCTGAAATTAAAGTCTTCAACTATCTCTATCCCAAAATTTAAAAAATAGTGACCATTTATTTGCCGAATTATATGTTTGTATGGTTTAGCCATTAGATTGTAACAAACAGCGAAAGTTATGCTTTTAAACTTTATGAAAGTATGTACGTCAATAGTTATTGCCAACATACACTTTTTCATGATCATATCCACAATTAAATATGAATAAATGAGTAGTTGATTCCTCATTTATATGAATGGTTTGATTTCTCAATATTAAGAAATGGCTAAGGCATTCGCCAGCAATTGGATTGAGTGCAGGTTTTCAGCGCCTGCCGTTGACGTGTTCCAGTTCGGAGGGTAAGGGAGCCGGCTAACTTACTTTTGCTCAAGGCCTAAGATTGTCAACGCAGCATTTCCACCTTTGGTGTCTCTAGGCGGCGTGAATTTATTACCGTCTGCTTGTATATATTAAAAATATATTTATGTTACTTTTATTTCCATAGTTTAAGCAATCGTAAAATTAAGAAATTTTATTAATCCCCAAGATACTTATATGTTATATATTGTACAGAAAAACCATATTAACCATGTGAATTTTAAACAAAAATCCGCATTAAAATCGGTTGATCTGTTTTAAAGTTACGATGCCACATGCATACATACCCATTATATCGACATTTCAAACTAAGAACACCCTCTTTTCCGTCGAGGGTTAAACAATATAATGCTAAAATTTATGAACAAATTTCTTTTCAGGTCAGTAACATTTTGTTTATTTTCAAAACAAAAGGATATGTGGACTCACAGTTCTTTATTCGAAAGCTTAAAGTTCAGAACAATCTCTTTTACGATTTTTCAGAGCAGCTTTGACATGAGGATTGTTACTCAAACTTTTCAGAATTTTACATTGCGTTTCGCGACACAGTTATTTAAGAAATATTTATATTTAGTGGTCCTATCTTATGTTACAAATTACAATGTTCCGGATGTCTATTTTCTGACAACTATGAAAAATGCTAAATAAGTTATGTGGACTTTTATTTACTAAAAACAATTTCGGATTATATTGCTTTGGAAACTAAAACATTTGAATTAATGCTAGATTTGAATGCCAATTTGGTGTTTCTAATGTCTACCATATCTAAGCAAAAAAGGCATCCAAAAGCATTTTCGTGTAAAAGTTGACTACACCTACCAACCGCGACGCTCGGGCTCGATTCCCGACGGCGGCAGGCATTTGTGTGATGAACATTTTGGATGTTTGAATTTAAATGTCTGGGCGTTTCTACTAGGGCGTACTAGAATCGTTGACTAACGCCCATAACACAAGGATATAGTTTGCTTACTTTGGATTTACATTGTACGTAGTGTTGGACGACCTCCCACCCGGTGGACAGCTGATCTTGTCAAAGTCGCGGGAAGTCGCTGGATACAAGCGGCTGGTGACCGTGACTTGTGGTGCTCTTTGGGGGAGGCCTATGTCCAGCAGTGGACGTCCTCAGGCTTATGATGATGATGGTGGGGTTAGATTCAAATTATGTAACTTGTCCAAGGAGTAAAATGAATTAATTCTTGAATGTATAGTAACTTTTAAAATAATTATTACCCATTTTTGACCCTTAGCGGAAAACAAAGAATGTTATTATTTTGACTTGTCTGTGTGTGTCTATTTGTGGCATCATAACCTTATTTACTAAATTGCCCGATTTCGATGCAATTTTTTTGTTTTAAAAATGATCAAGATGGTTCTTAGGTAGACATATTTAAATTTTTTTTTGTTTGTTCGTTGCTAATACCGTGAGGAGTTCGAGGTAAAATGCTATCGTCACTAATTGCTGGAGCCTGTTTGTTAATGCTCAAACTGTAGTGTTCCAGTGTGGATAGTATAGCAAAAATTATCAACTTGCTTGCTTTGGATTTTAATCATATTAGACCAGTTTTTCCCAAAGTGGGTGAAATGGACTCCTTGTGGACGCCGAAGGCTCAGCTGAGGCGGTAAGAAGCCTTAAAAATAAGGGTAGCAACCCTAATGTGATTTAAGGGGTGATGCAGATTTGACAAACAAATTAATTTTGAATAGGTAAAAGACAATGTTGTGTTGTTATCACTAACTGGTAAATTGATAATTTTGAACAAAATATACTCTTGAAGGATTGTTTTGTTTAGAATATAGATTTACTCAAAATCTCGAGAGGCTAATTTGTTATTGAAGTGGTGGATAAAATGGAGGACGCCACGAAGTAACTGTGGCTTAAAGTGGGAGTTAAACGAAATAAGTTTAGGAGCCCCTGTATTAGACTTAAAATACTTATACCTGGGACATGTTTAAAATGTATACTCACTACGGTACTATACATTTTATTCAAAGTCAATATCAACGTTGAAGTTCGACTGAGTTTTTGCTGTTTACTTGTCATAAAAAGTTTGTACCTACATACTGTTCTGTATGTTAGGTCTATTGTAAATGTCTACTGGCTATTCTACCTTCCAATATCATTTATCCATGCCATCCACGGTAGACGGCCCTACCCGGATAAATAGTGGAAACGAATAATGTCATGGACGAAATAAATAATTTTACTTGCTTAATATCCACTCTCTAAAACCGAAGAGTTAATCTTGAATCTCGATGTATTGAAAATTAGGAATTGGAATCAGATACGCCATTTAAGTTCCTCGTGATCACACTCTCGGATTATTAACGTATAGTTAAAAAAAAAATCAACAATTACGGCAAAATGATTTATTGTTTCTTGTTAAGTAAATTCTAACAATGCTCTTGTGTTTTTGAAAATTTGTGTTTAAGAGTACCTAAATTGTTGCCTCTGTGGTCGAGCGGTTCGGGTGTTGGACTTGACTGCAAGAGGTCTCGGGTTCGAATCCCGGGTCGGCCAACAAAAAGAAAATTGGATTTTTCCAATTTTCTAATAAAAAAAAATTTGGTCGGTATAGGAAACGTGCCCCGTTGGCGATAGGCTTGCCACCTATCACATTATGGGACTTAGTATCTTCGACTAGTCGTGGGTGCCCTGGTTGTGCCTCTGCCTACCTCTTCGGGGATATTGGCGTGAAGACACTTTTTTTTTGAAATGACATACTTGATTTGACTTTTCAATTTTCACGACATCGAAATATAAGAGTAACGCTACAGCTATTGAAAATGAGCTAACAACAATTTGGCTTCAATTATAATAAATTTTAACTCCCACATGAAATCTGAAATTCCGTGTACCAATATGTAATGAAATGAAACATATTTATTTATTTACGAACTATGTGTGTTAAAAAGTTGTAAATATTAATTTAATGTTCAAAAAAATAAAATATTTATTTATGTACCTGACAACATTACTACTTGTCTTTTAAGAAAAATGTGTTAGGACCAAAGCATCTTACAAGTGTATAATGTAGTAGTAGTAAGTGTATAATAGACAAGATTTTTTTTTATGACATTAGAAGGCAAACAAGCAGACGGATTTCCTGATGGTAAGAAATTCCCGTCGCCTAGAGACACCAAAGCCGGTAATGGTGCGCTGCCAACCAGAGGTCGGGATGTTAGGCCTCGAGCAAAAGTAAGTTTACCGGCTACCTTACCTTACCCTCCGAACCGGAACACATTATGACGTTATGGCGGCAGGAATAGGTAAGGCGGTGGTACCAATCCGGGTGAGTCGTTGCAAAACTCTACCACCTAGTCAGATGTCAAGCCTATGCTCGCCTTTTACGAGCTGCCTGGCACAGGAAGGCAGATGTTCTGTTCTACAAAGGAGCCCGGACCAACACGGGGGAAGTGTAACAAATTACGTAAAATCAATTAAAATAAAACTAAATTATTTTGCTGGGTTCGGTATAGTCTGACGTAACTATATGATGAAAAGTCGGGTGACAAAATCGAACATGTATTTTATCAATTTTGTCATAAAAACAACGTTGGCCGGCATTTGGTTTAATATGTGCCCGATTTGCGATAGTTTTGTCAACTATCACATTACGGGACTTAGTTCTTCAGCTAAGCGTGGGTGGCCTAGTTGTACCTCTGCCTACTTATTTACGAATACGGGCGCAAAGCTATTTTTTAAATAATAATTTCTTTTGCTTAATTTCACTCCCACAATCAACATTTTTTATCATATAGCTTTCTAGATATTGCCCGCGTACCAAAGATAGCCATGCTTTGGGAACGTTCATATATCGGGATAAAAAGTAACCTATCTTTGTCTGCATCTTCCTAACTATCATCAATCAACTATCAACAAATATACCCCAATATAGCAAGGACGTGAAAGAAAAATAAAAAACACTATCACATTTATATTAGAGGAAAGTTTGGAGTCTTCACAGTGGAAGTACTCGCTTCAAAGGAATTTAATTATCGGTCAGGTAGGAGTACCAATACGGAACCTTCGTTTGTAGTCTCGGATTAGGTACTTGAGCTTCCTTCTTTTGTAAACCTAACTCTGTACCATATCTTTGTATGTAGGATATAGATATAGGGACGTTTAGATATGACCAATATTTATTCTACACTTTTTAAAATTATGTTTACTGGTGGTCGCCCATTGGTCGAAATTCGACCATAATAAATTTTATTATCTTGTTGATATGAACGCCATCTTCATTTCTCAAGACCAGCTACTTTGTTTACAAACTTTTTACTGCGCCATCTGTGATCTTTTACCGTTATCATCAGTATATTTGTTTGTGTGTGTCAAATGCATGGTAGTGTGGCTAATATTTTATGTATTGATTTAATGTACTTAATAAGCCTTATTGTTAAAAAAATATTGGCGTTCTGAAATTCAAAGAAATAAATATTTAAACAGTTCTCAATACATTTATGACAATTTAATGTATGTTAAAAAAATCTATGTATGTAAAAAAATGTGATGTTCACGATGTTAATACGAGGAATAAAAATAATCTAGCCGCATACAAAACTCGTCGCCATAAAATTAGTAAATCCTTTTTGGGTCAATGTATACGTTCCTACAATAAGCTACCCATTGGTATTAGAGATTTACGTTTAAATAAGTTTAAAAAATGTATGAAAGCAAAATTGTGTCAAAAAGGCCACGCAGTCGGTACGGGTACGGTCTCAAAGTATTTGGAAGATGAACTTGCTTGAGGTTAGTGGTTTCAATCTCCCACTGCAATTTGTAATGTTATTAGTTGTACCTTTTATTTAAGTTAAACTCAGGTTGTAATTTATATTATTAATCTAGTTTATATTCTAACTATTGTTATTGAAAAAAGATAATCCCGCTGAGTTTCTTTCGCCGGATCTTCTCAATGTGCTGCCGTGATTCCGATACGGTGGTAGTTTATAAAAATGTAGACGCGCACAAATATCACTTGTATGGTTCAAGTGAATAAAGTGAAAAATAAATTTTTCTTATTCTGATTCTGAATAAAGTGACTGAAAACTGAAAAAAAGTTTCTTCCCTCTTTATACACGAAGAAGTAGGCAAAGGTATAACCAGGGCAACCCCGACTAGCCAAAGACACCAGGTCCTACAACGTGATATATGGCAAATCTATTGCCAACCAGGTAAATGACTAATTTCGGGTAACATTATTTTTATCAGGAACATTTAAAACACATTTTCTTAATGTTTTCCACCCCGAAGGTCGTACCAGAGACCTCATCGTTAAGTCTTATACATGACTGTAATGAGCGCTGACATTATTATCCACGGAAAGTAAGTATACCAGTCATCATGCTTAATCAGAAGAAATAAATGTGTCACTTCTAAACCATTCGAAAGTTCTGTACAAATATACAAAGGATTTCTCAAGGGCTGCTTTTCTAGAGTAGGGTAGTTTACTCTCAGGGCTAGTTACGATCGAGAAGAGGGGCCAATTTCACGGACAACTTTGATAGGAAGCTTTTCCCTATGTTTTCAGAGTATTATTACTTTTGACTGTATTACAGGATTAAATAAATATAGTATTCTTTACTCTATGTCAGTTGTTTTAGGATTGACTTTTGTTTGATGGTTTCCTTTTATGTTTTATTTCCGGCTTTGTAGGCAAATGTGCAGGAAATTTTATAGTTTTCGAGGCGACGGGCACCGAATACCGTTATATTGATCAGTTTTGGCTTTTTTAGATAGTTGGTAGAGAGATGGAATGAATATATGTTTTTAGTAAAAAGTATGAAAACTGGCACACGTGTATCCTGATGTTAAGAGGCATCCGTGGCCTGTAGACGCCATAGATGCTATAGTTGCGTTGCTGTCCCAGTCACCCGCCTGTCCCATTATGTAGATGTTTGTCTTAATTTTTTAAAATTGGGGCTTAAATATATCCAACAATTAAGAGCTACTCAAACCCGGTACGCATATTAAAAGGTGGTCTATAAATGAAACTAATCTGATTTTGTTTTATAAAAAAAAATCGGTCTCGACTGACTTCCTTCAACTTAACTTCACAACTAATAACAGTTTGTTAGAAAATGTGCAAAGTCGGTTTTTTTTATTTCCCTTCCAGATTTTTCATTTTTCTCGCCTCGTAAAATTTATTGAACTTCCACTAACATATTAAAGCCAAAACTAACTATATTTGTTTAAGCGTTTTTGAATTTTAGTGTTGGGTTCTGTAGCCAAAGACGAAAAAATGTAATCCTTGTAAATTTGTCATGTCTATCTGTCCGACCGTATCGGACTTTTGTTCGACACTATTAAAGCTATGCTGTTAAAACTTGATAAGTAAAAATGTATTATGTGAACAGCGTCATGGTTTTTATGCAAAAATAGAAAAATAGTGAATGAATGAATGAATGAATGAACTCTTTATTGTGTACAATTAAACTTATTACAAAATGGTACAATTAAGTATTAAAAAGAGCATATTATTATAGTTTATAGTACACAAAAGACGGTCTTATCGCCAAACAAAGCGATCTCTACCAGACAACCTTTTTGTCTAAGGAGATTATATAAACAAAGGTTCAGTAGGTAAAGAGATTAAACATACAACAAATTCTAATATAATATTATAATATAAATAATAACAGTAAGGAGAAAAACAAAAACATAAATGGTATAAATGTAAAACTAATATAAACAATATACACCATTTCAAATTAAGACGTAACAATAATATATAATTTAAATGAAAGTAAATACCACATCAATTATCACAAGCACAACTTTGACTTTTCAAATAATGTACTTTTACCAAAGTTTTAAAAGTAGTCAACGTTTGCGCAAGTCTTATATTAGTTGGCAAATTATTCTATAACTTAACAGCCTTCACAGAAAAAGAGCGCCCATAGAAATTTGTGTGATGTTGAGGAATACGCAGACACGGATTTTGAGCAGAACGTAATTCTTTAACATCATACTTGAAAAAATGGAATGTATCTTTTAAGTAACTCGGGGATTTAAGGTCAAACAGCACACAGTATAACAGAGAGAGAACATGAGCATTACGTCGAAGTTCAATAGGAAGCCACTTTAACTGCAATCGAAATTTCGACACATGATCATACTTACGCAAACCAAATATGAATCTTATACAGATATTCTGTTAACGTTCTAGTTTATTTAATCGATCATTTCTAAGGTCGTATTTTTATTTTTTATTTTTTTAGCACTTACCCTGTGCGTGGGATAAATTTCTATAAATTTTTAAAGAAAGAAAAAATTTCGCCCCAGACAGGATTTGAACCTGTAACCTTTCGTCTCAAGCCGACGAATGCTCTAACCAATTGAGCTACTGAGGATTCAAGTCCCGTGGCGAAATTTTTAATTCCTTTCTAACCCGTTTTTTACCGAAAATTTTTAACCGAAATTTTTTCTTTCTTTAAAAATTTATAGAAATTTATCCCACGCACAGGGTAAGTGCTAAAAAAATAAAAAATAAAAATACGATGCAAGAAACGAAAGTTATGTTCATTCTAAAAAAATGTGAATTTCATCGGTGATGAACTCATTTAGTGGGTACTCAGAATTGTGTATCTATAGGACATAACTACCCGCGTTAACGGGTTAGAAAGGAATTAAAAATTTCGCCACGGGACTTGAATCCTCAGTAGCTCAATTGGTTAGAGCATTCGTCGGCTTGAGACGAAAGGTTACAGGTTCAAATCATGTCTGGGGCGAAATTTTTTCTTTCTTTAAAAATTTATAGAGATTTCTAAGGTCAATAAAGCTTACGTCAAGATAATCTAACAAAGGAAGAACTACCATCACTACCATCTAAATTTCCACCGGAAATTGGTTTGAACGAGATCGGGTAAGAAGTTTTTTTTAATAGGTATTATAACACCAACCATAAAATAGTTGTGCTTCACTGTCAAGAGCTAACGCTGTGTAGTTTAGAATCACGCAAGTATTTTAAAGCCCACAATCCGGACGAGGTAGGCAGAGGCACAACCGGGGTACCCACGACTAGCCGAAGACACTAAATCCCACAATGTGATAGGTGGCAAGCCTATGGCTGACCGGGCACATATTTTTTATTAGTAATTGGAAAATCCCAAATTTCTTTTTGTTGACTGACCCGGGAATCGAACCCGGGACCTCATGCAATAAAGTCCGACAAATGAACCGCTAAACCACAGAGGCGAGCAAGTGTTTAGCTTAAGCCTTTTAATATAATGTCTTTGATATTATAAATTTGCGCTTAATGCAGAAAAAATGTACACGTAACTACTGTGTTCCTCGTGTTGATCCGGGCCCCTTTGCAGAATAGACAATCTGTCTTTCTGTGCCAGGCAGCTCATAAAAGGCGAGCATAGGCTTACCGTCACTAACAACGTGACATCTGACTAGGTGGTAGAGTTTCGCATCGACTCACCCGTATTTAATACCCCTATTCCT
>NJDD01002181.1:0-16659 GCA_002245505.1 Calephelis nemesis | reverse complement strand
AATTAAAAACAATATATAACTGAAAGCTTTCATAGTTTCAGCACGTAAAATATTAGTTTGGTTTCATAACGTGTTTCCTCAGGGGTAGAAACCGGATAGAATATTTAGCAACCAACAAACATGTTGAAGTTAAAAATATTTTCTTGAGCTTTCTGTCGACGGCGGCCTTCTGCGTTTCACAAATATTTGTCCCTAACAATTGCAGGAGTAATAACAATAAATAACATAATTTAAACGCAGCAATTCTTCGATTTCATTATTATGTGATATAAGTACATTACCGTCAGATCTAGACTTAAAATGGATGAGTGTCCGTCGTATTCTAAAACAAAATTCAATATGACGTAGCAAGTGAAAAAATGGATTAATATGGTACAACACAAAACCGCTGGTATAGAAGAAACATAATTTTATGTTGGTTACGCTATAGTCTTCTAGAAAAAATGTATATTTCTGATTTTAATTACTGATTTTAGTTGACTAAATGAGACAAGAAGATGGCAGTTCTCTGAATCTTTTTTCTTTCTTCTTTTTTTCATGACATTGGAAGGCAAACAAGCAGACGGATTTCCTGATGGTAAGAAATTCTTGACGCCTAGACCACCAAAAGTGATAATAGTGCGTCGCCTACCAGAGGCCGAGATGTAAGGCCTTGAGCAAAAGTAAGTTTTCCGGCTACCTTACCCTCCGAACCGGAACACGTCATGATGTTATGGCGGCAGGAATAGGTAAGGCGATGGTACCAATCCGGGTAAGTCGCTGCGAAACCCTACCAACTACTCAATAAACATTACTACTCAACTTCTCAATACTCAATTCTCAACTACTCAATCCTCAACTACTCAATAAACTCAAAAACTACTCAATAAACATTGGTGCTCAAATTTCTTGGTATTTAATGAAAAAATAATCGTTGTTATTACAAAAGCAATCTGTTTACAATCACAAATACGCCGACTTTGATATTATCAATCATTCATTACAACAACATGAAAAGCAGGCTTTAATAAGAACCAACAGAACCTAAATAAACATATTTTTCACACAACAAATACGCAACGCGACTGGTTCATATTAAAATGTTTACTTTGGTTCGTAGTATTTTGAACGCTCCCGAATTAGGGCAACGAGAAAAACGTAATGCACCCAACCAAAATATTTTAAGGTTAAAAGTGAATGAAATAGTCAATCCTTCGGGGCCCTCTGAGTACAAGGGCCGTGGAGACGGGCCCCGTGTGCCCTTACGGTAAATACGGTATTGGGCAACTTACTTTAGTAGGGTTACACCGCCTAACTTGTTCCTATCGTTATCCGGTAGACTTGCACGATAGGCCTAACGTCCCGGCCACAGGACATCATTGTCTCTCATCATCAAGAAAGCAATACTTACCATGTAATAATTTGTGGTTATATGCCATGAATCAAACAAAGTGTCTATTTTCGCTTTTCAAGCTTTAATACAATATGAGGAATGGGTTATCTTGTCTCTTTTTTTTAGAATAAGTTACACGAATTGAATCTAACCCCAAAGTAAGCAAATGATATGCTTGTGTTATGGGTGTTAGTCAACGATTGTAATATATAGAAATACTTAAATATATACCAGAACTAGCTGCGCCCCGCGGTTTCACCCGCGTAAGTCCCAATCCCGCGGGAACTCCGGGATAAAAAGTAGCCTATATGTTATTCTGGGTCTTCAGCTACCTACATACCAAATTTCATCGTAATCGGCTATGTAGTTTTTGCGTGAAAGAGTAACAAACATCCATACATACAAACTTTCGCATTTATAATATTAATAGGATAAATTTAATAAACACCCAGACTCTTAAATGCAGACATTTAAATGTTCATCACACAAATGCCTGCCCCCGTCAGGAATCGAACCCGAATCTCATGGATGGTCGGCGTAGTTAAGCGTGTACGCTAGCCACTCGACCAACGAGGCGGTCTTTTTTATCTATTTATTATATTTATTGAGAATTAATAAGAAGCTATGTTGATATCATGAAATTGAATGAAATTTCAATAATTGCGATTTTACTGATCTTCTGGTGGTAAGTTCAAAAACAACAAATAGAAGATTGGAAATATAAAATGTTACTTTCTGAAGGAGATTGTTTCATTATTCACATGAAAATATACTTTTTTATTTACCGAATGGTTTTTTTATGATATTGGAAGGTAAACAAGCAGACGGATTTCCTGATGGTAAGAAATTCACGCCGCCTAGAGACACCAAAGGTGGTAATGGTGCGTTGCCAACCTGAGGCCGGGATGTTAGGCCTAGAGCAAAAGTAAGTTTACCGGCTACCTTACCCTCCGAACCGGAACACGTCATGACGTTATGGCGGCAGGAATAGGTAAGGCGGTGGTACCAATCCGGGCGAGTCGCTGCTAAACTCTACCACCTAGTCATATGTCACGGTGTTAGTGACGGCAAGCCTATGCTCGCCTTTTACGAGTTGTCTGGCAAGGAAGGCAGATGGTCTATTCTACAAAGGAGCCCGGACCAACACGGGGAATATTTATGATATGATTTGCATTTATTAAGACATACAATCCAAAAATAGCATCATGTTGCAACCAGAAAATCTGATGTTACAACAATGAATATCATTTGAAGAGTAACCTTCCACTATTTCCACAAAATTTAATAGAAATTTTACGAGTGCGGTATCATGATCAATTATTTTATTTAAATTAAAAATCCTGCAACAATTTATTCATGGGCCATTTCGGAATACTGGTTCAATTATAAAACTGCCTTATCGCTTTTTATTTATTAACCATGAAATTGGAATATGAATTTCTCTAAATCTTGTTCTATACTTTAGGGTTGCCTGGAAGAGATCGCTGCCTTGGCGATAAGGCCGCCTTTGTGTATCTTCTTAGTGTAAGTTATTTTAATGTATTTGTGATTTATTTGTATCTGGTGCACAATAAAGAGTTATTGTATTGTATTGTAATAGATAGACAAAGAATGATTTTGGTGAAAGTAGTTCCTGGTTGCGTTCCCACAATGAAAAGTCCTGTTAATAAAATTGTCAGTAAACTCACTCCACACTCACTCTTTATTCTCAACTAACGAACGATCGTCCGCAACACTTACCCTGGCCGACACAGTTACATCTTGAGGATATATTGGTATCAAAACAATAGCTGCGGTGGTTACTACGACAGTGGTGATGGTGAATGCCCAGCTACATTCAGTCTCTCTAGTTTTCAATACTTGACTCACGTTCTCTCGCTTACCAAGAAATTAAAACAGTTTGCTGCATCGGGTAGTGAATGGACACGTGGTTTGTAACCTCTAAATAATTTAAAAGCATTAAATCTGCACAAACCCGAATCCAATTAATTTATTGCATCATCAAGGTACACAAAATTATGCATTCATACTTAAAATAATACTGTGGCAGAGAGAACTCTGTACATTGAGGATAAAAAAATAGGTGCAGGCAAGTAAAATGGGGCAGAGGCAAACATTTGTGGATCTATGCCGAAAACTATAAACATGTCCCAAAATTTTGTTTTAAAGTAAATAAATAAATATCCCTGGACAAGTTACACAAATTGAATCTAACCCCAAAGTAAGCATATTATATTTATTATTTTATTATTATATTGTGTTACGGGTGTTAGTCAACGATCCTAGTACATAGAAATACTTAAATAAATACAAGAATAAATTTAATAAACACACAGAGCCGGAAATACAGACATCTAGTTAAATGTTCATCACACAAATGCTTGCTCCCGTCTGGAATCGAATCCAAGCCTCGCGTTTGTTCGGTGTAGTTAGGCGTATACGCTAGCCACTCGACCAACGATGTATGATTACTTATAAACACATACGTAACATTTTCATTTTTTCTGGGCGCACTTTTTGTAAAAGATGTACATATTTATTTTGAGAAATACTCGCATAAAATAATTAAAGTAATAAATTATATATTATACTTATTATATATTATACTTACACTTGTGTTTTATATATAAGTAGCAGTTAATTGTAAGCATTCATAACAGCTCAATATGAGCAACCCTTCATATAATTTCAATTTGACACATTTCTTAAATTTGTTAATTGGAAGTTCTGACATATTATATTCGATAAATTTATTGTGAAAACGTATACATTGGCCCTTGAAAGAATGGCTTTCTCTGTGGAGACGAGACACGTGCAAAACAAGATTATTTTTATTCATAGTGAATAACGCAATTTCTTTTAAATGGACTTATATTCCTGTAATCATACATTAAATTTAAAACTTAAAGATATACTGGGACGTTATAGGTAGAATTTCGAATGGTTAAATTTTGCTTTGTCCTTATTGCTTTCGTTTGTAAAATAAGTATAACATTTATTTCGGCAGAACTCCTCCTGAGAAGTATTATATATACGACATGATACTGTGAAAATAACAACCGCAAGGCTCGGGCTCGATTCCCGACGGGGGCAGGCATTTGTGTGATGAACATTTAACTAGATGTCTGCATTTCTGAGTCTGGGTGTTTATTAAATTTATTCTGGTATCTATTTAAGTACTTCTATGTTTTTTTTCTATGTATTAGAATCGTTGACTAATATCCATAACACAATCATACAATTTTCTTACTTTGGGGTGAGATGCAATTTGTGTAACTTGTCCATTGATACAAAACTAAAATACAACATCGTAGGATATATTATGTAAATATTTAAAATTAAAAAAAATTTATTGTATACGTATAATCCAACTACTTAACTTTAACAGTGTTTCTTTTAACTTTCATAGAAAATCGGTTTGCTACCCTACATGACTCATGTGAGTTTACTTCTAAAATGCGTTACGTGCCGTGATTACTGTTAAGTTTTTTGAATTAATGTTCTTAATTAATGGTAGTTTATGTATCAAAGTGATTTCTTTGCGGTTTTATAATGAATCAATAATTTAATGCAAAAAAAAACGAATTAGTTAATGCTGCTCCTACTACATATTTTATCATCACATTTACTATGAAGTTACTATTTACTTCCACATATTTCAAGATTAGAAAAAAACAAGCCCACTGAGTTTTATACCTACTTCACAGTGTGTGGCCACATTCCAATCTGGCGGTAGACTTCATTTAAAAAAAGAAAAATAAAAAAACCCCGAGTCCACTGAAGATTCTAAGTCTTTTTGGTGTTAAAAATGTCGTCTTTGTCTGATTATGACAAAATATCTGAGTGGCTTCTGTTGGTGTTACAGGTATAGCTGTCAAAAGTCAAAAGACAGATAAGTATTGGATGGTGTTTCGTTATCCTTGGTTTAACTCTCATTAATTGTTGGGATTAACAAGGACTTGTCTTTTAAGTATAGTAGTCGTCGAACTATTGCAAAGTTCAAGTTGTCAGACTAGTAAAGAGACTGTGAACTAGGTGGTACTAGGTGACTAGGTGGTAGAGTTTACTAGGTGGTAGAGTTTCGCAGCGACTCACCCGGATTGGTACCACCGCCTTACCTATTCCTGCCGCCATAACGTCATGACGTGTTCCGGTTCGGAGGGTAAGGTTACTGGTATACTTACTTTTGCTCGAAGCCTAACATCCCAGCCTCAGGTTGGCAACGCACCATTACCACCTTTGGTGTCTCTAGGCGGCGGAAATTTCTTACCATCAGGAAATCCGTCTGCTTGTTTGCCTTCCATTATGATAAAAAAAAAAAGAATTGAATTTGGGAAGAGAGTCTTGACGTGCAAGTTGTGTAGTGGTAGTTCATGAAGCATACAACTCTAATCGTAACGAGAATCCGAAGCACTTCGACCACAGTCGGTTCAGCTCAGTTTGCAAAAGTGAAGGATTATATAGTTCCCACTTATACTGTTTAACATAATGCATTTGCATAGTCCTATAGAAAAGGTGGAATTGCAGTTTTAATTTTTGTTTTTTTGTTTTTTCCTGAAATCCCTCGGTTCTAATCCTAGAGGTACGTCTTTTTGATTCTGAAAAAGATGAACTTAACAGTGGTTTCAGGGCTGGGGGTTCCTGATCTATAAGTTGTGTGATGTGATTCTCTTTGTACTTTCAAATTATCTATCATTTTTATCCCTTCTCCGCTTACTTAACGTTACTTTTGGCTTTATAATCATATAAAATCTTAATTTTACTTCCGATTTTTGTATAGCGACGGTTAAAAGACTAAAGGTCTGAAGCGCCTACTTAAAAACTTTTCAGCAGAACAATTCAAAGTTTTTTTAAAGGAAACGATATACAGAGCGCAAATCACTAATCATTAGAAACATTAACTTATTGTTAAAAACAATTATCAATAAAAACATTACTAAAATTTTAAGTATTATTTTATTTATATATCGGATCATTTTTTACAAAGTTATGTGACACTTAAGCCATTTTGTACTATTTCTAAACAAAGACAAAAAGATTGAACAATAGGCAAAGCTGAACATAGTACAATGATTTAAACGCCACTGTAGTCACATAATGTTCAAGGTGCTAATGAAGGATTCGTTCTTATTTGTCATCTCCAGATGTGTTCAACAAATTGAGTTCCAGTTTGTTAATTTAAACAAATAATCTTCGGGAGTTAGTTTGGAACTTCCCGTTGTAACGTAATGGGGGTGGCTTAGCTACCACCCACCACTATGTTAACAGAAAAATGAACAAACAAACAGTCAAACTTTCTTAAGTTTGACTGTTGGACTCGAAGGACTGCTGCTGTAGTCTTCGGCGGTTGGGCTAGCGGGACCCTTTGGCGCCTTCCCTCAGCAGCCAGAAGCAGCAGTAGAAGAGGGCGGCTGGGAAGGCGGCCATAGAAGAACACCGGCGGGCAGCTTCCGCCGGTCTAGGGTCCTCCCACCGCCAAGCAGCAGACACCAAGCAGCAAGCAGCAGTCTTAGTAAGACGTTCCGTCGACTTATAGAATTAGGAAGAACATTAGGAAAGAAAGTAGAGTGTAGACTAAGAATATTAGAAGTAGATCGTGTCAGAACATGTAGCAGACTGTCCTTTCGACTTAAATTTTGGTTCTACATTTTAAAAATTTCATAATAGAGAACATTTTTATTTTTTATTGCTGGCCAGTGTAGTTACTAACTACAAAGGCCAGCATAGAAAATAATATTACACCGTCCCGTCGAAAATAATGGTACGGTTGTTAGTTGAAACGGTATTTTGTAGCGATGAGCTGGTATGTGGTCCCATGAGGTATCTTGCTAATCCAGACGTTCCTGTTGTCTTCATTTATCGTAAGCGTTATATACGTATTTTTTATGTTATTGGAAGGCAAACAAGC
Source organism: Calephelis nemesis (assembly GCA_002245505.1). Classification (NCBI taxonomy): domain Eukaryota; kingdom Metazoa; phylum Arthropoda; class Insecta; order Lepidoptera; family Riodinidae; genus Calephelis; species Calephelis nemesis. The sequence continues at coordinate 9,379 of NJDD01002181.1, read as the reverse complement.
AGACGGATTTCCTGATGGCAAGAAATTCACGCCGCTTAGAAACACCAAAGGTGGTCATGGTGCGTTGCCAATCTTAGGCCGGGATGTTAAGCCTCGAGCAAAAGTAACTTTACCAGCTATTTTATACTCCGCACCGAAACAAGTCAACGACATAACGGCGATAGGAATAGGTAAGGCGGTGGTACCAACCCGGGCGAGTCGCTGCGAGACTCTACCACCTATTTAGATGTATTTTTGTATTGCAGTATTAAAGTATTAAAAGTTTAAAACGCCATGATATAAACCTCGGTAACCAAAAGATTAGATAGACTCGGTTAGAGCAATCTTGGATATAGTAAAAAAGGGACTGAAATCCAAGAGTAGACAGGAAGTAGTGTGAAGTAGAGCTTTATCAGTTTTATGCAAACCTTTTCTCTTCACATAGGTAGGGTATGGTTTTGTATGTACATTAATTATATGTGTAGTGACTTTAAGATAAATCTATTTACATTTGCAGCTTGATCTCGGGGGCATCTCGGTAAACCGCAGGACCTACATTTCGTTACTCGCCGGTGAACCACAAATGATGGACCAAATTAGAAATCTGTGCGTAAGTTTTACTAAAACAAGTTTGTTATTAAAAACAAGTAACCGGCGCTAAATGCAAACAATAAATACCTATTTTTTATTGACAGTTACGAGAATGGATAGCTATGAGGGATAGAGGAATTTCGTAAACGTTTTAAACAAAAATTGTATTTAAATATTTGCGCTTTCGTCTTGGTTTGCAAAATAATTGACGTGCAGAAATCAGTAGAACATCTGCAACTATCCCGAAACCCAAAACCCCTTGTTGGTCGGGGTCTGCTGAGTAGAATAGACTATCTGCCTCTCTGTTAGGCAACTTGTAAGAGGTAAGCGAAGGTTTATTTAACAAGACCGCTGGCGGTAGAGTGCTTTGAAACTTGCCTGGGTAGCGATCCATCATTTTACTTATTCTTTTATTCGCGATAGGCTCTATCATATTGCGGTCTGGAGGTTAAGGAGGCCGGTAGCCTTGCGCAATAGGCCTTCCATTCCAGCCTCAGGACAGCGATGCACCTGTAACATCTATGGTGTCTACAAGCCACGATTAGCTCTTTACCATTAAGAGAGCTGTGTACTTGTTCACTGACCTTGCACCTTCGCTACCCAACTTTTTGGGAGATCGGACAGCTCAGCCCAAGAAATCATTATTTAGATGAACCTACAATAATAGCACCAAGGGCTGTCTCCCGGTAGATCGAACCTCAACTTTGTGCTGCAGACAGCTAGGTGGTTTGGTTGGGTTGTGGTTGGGCCGACACTAGTTGGCGTTGGTCACCATTGTCGGATCGGCGCGGGTGGGGTATGATATTATGTGACGGTATGAAAGAGTTACATATTTGTTATCTCAGTACTGAATTGCATCATGAGAAATCTCCTGATCTGGAAGTATGATTTTCCAGTTTTCTTCTGGAAAATGTTTACAAATTAAAAAATGTACCCTTTTTTCGTATTTTTATTTTATTTATTTTTTTAGCACTTGCCCTGTGCGTGGGATAAATTTCTATAAATTTTAAAGAAAGAAAAAATTTCGCCCCAGACAGGATTTGAACCTGTAACCTTTCGTCTCAAGCCGACGAATGCTCTAACCAATTGAGCTACTGAGGATTCAAGTCCCGTGGCGAAATTTTTAATTCCTTTCTAACCCGTTAACGCTAGGAATTAAAAATTTCGCCACGGGACTTGAATCCTCAGTAGCTCAATTGGTTAGAGCATTCGTCGGCTTGAGACGAAAGGTTACAGGTTCAAATCCTGTCTGGGGCGAAATTTTTTCTTTTCTTTAAAATTTATAGAAATGTACCCTTTTGTTTCAAGCTGATAAATGCTCTAAACATTTGAGCTATCGTAGATTTAAATCCTATGGCGAAATTTTGATTTCTTTTATAACCACTTGGTAACATTTATGTGTACCTACTGAATGAGTTCATCATGTTTCTTTTCAAATTCTCACGATCTTGCCATATCTTTCTACTTCCTCCATGTTCATTACCCCTTCTATACAAACAAGTCCATTTCGGAGACTATTGACACCACCCTAGGATAACCCAGAGAAATTTGTTTGTGGTCACATATTGAGAAGATCCGGCAAGAAACTCAACGGGCTTGCCTTTTTTTCCTTATTCTATACATATCAAGTAGTATTACATCATACATTATTATTTATTAGAGATTGATATGAGCAGCAACCATTCCTACCCACTATTGTCCGAAAAAAAACTCCCTAATGGTATAAAAACCTTTTCATAGAATTTCACTTTGATACATTTTTTAAATACATTTCATGAACGGTTTCCGATTTTCATGATTACATGAAAATCGGAAAGTTTGTTCGTTTCATCATACTTACATCTTCTTACCTTAAATAAAAGTAAAGTGACATCCGCTAACAATACAATTTCATGTTTGTCTCTCACGTAGTAAGTAATAACAAAGGTTCCAAAAAGAACCCTGGGACACACCCACTATAACAGCAACATCTGTCGATTCACATAATTAATCTAACTTTTTGAATTCAATCAAATAAGAAGTCAAAAGATCGAGTGCCTTATTTCTAATTCCATAATTTCCTTATCAATGTTTCAAGGTTAACGCCGACGAATGCCTTGGACAAATCACAGAATACACCATACTAGGGCAAAATCCTGAGAAACCTCCCAAAATTCAGAAATTTTCTGCAATAATCAATACCAGCATGAACTTATGAAATTAACCTAATTTGTTAAAATCTAACAACATTTGATTAAGAAGAATTTTTCAATTATTTACTCAGGGTAGGCTAGGCAGAAGGGAGATAGGTCGGTAATACGGAGCAGTAACATTTATTACTCAAACAATATTTTTATAGAATGTCCTTATAAATCTTACGCATTTTCAACTTTTTAAAAAGGCTTTAAGTATATCTTTCGAACGGACAAACCAAAATTCTAAAATATATTTAGACACAGTAACACATTGATTCAGTAATGTTTCTGCAGTTTTAGACGAGGAGCTAAAAACATTATCTTTCTATTTTCTCAGTAACTTTGACTGCAACCCATCAAAACTAATACATTTTTTATTAAATATATTTGATAGGAAATTCAAATTTAGAGAAAATTAAATTTTAGAACAAAATGCCTTCGTCTTTATAGTCGATTTAAAAAAATGTTTTGTTTGTTAGAGAGTAGATGTAGTGGTACCCTGGACTAGTTTTTTATAATTGATTTTATTATTTTATGGTACAGATATTGGCTATTGTACCATTTTATTACACGTATTTACTTACCTATACTTTACAGTAATGAAAATGATACTATTGCAATTTGTTGTTAATGACAAACAAATAGAATATTATCCAACGATCAAAATTAATTAATATTCAAATTTAGCATCAATTAAAACACCTTTGTCGCTTTCGGACAACTCTAGTGTCCCTACCATGGCAGCTTTGAAGTTTCGAATCGTCTAGTGGACCCATAAGACCCGAAAACTGACATTAAAAATCAAATTGTGCTATGGCACTTAAAATTATAATGGTACTTATCTATATATATAAAAGAAAGTGGTGTTAGTTACACTATTTATAACTCAAGAACGGCTACACCGATTAGGCTGAAAATTGGTAGGGAGGTAACTTAAAACCGGGAGAAGGACAAAGGATACTTTTTATCCTGTTCAATTGTGAGGAAATTGGGAAAAACAACATTTTAATTTTTCCCATACAAACTGAACGTGCGGAACGAAGTTCGCGCGAACAGCTAGTATATAATATAACATATTATGGTATAATTATAATATGTAATGGTACTTATAATTGTTGTCTCATGTTTTTCCACTGTGTGTGCATTATTTAATTGTACTTTTATTTATAAAATAAGGTACAAGCGAGCGGTTCTGCTAATGACAAATACAACTGTCGCATTGCATAAACTTCAATCGACGCCATTGTTGCATGCCACCCCAAGGCCGTGATAGGACATTTGAAGTAGTCCATCGGCCACCCCACTCTCCTACTAGGAAAACGACAATAATGAGTACTAAAGCTATAGGAACGGGAGAACATAAGTGCAAATCCAGGCGTGCTGCTGTACAAAACAGCTTTACTGCCTTCTACATTTATGCATTATGGAGACGCCATGTTCTCTTTTAGTTATGTTTTGGAGTATAAATTGTAAAGATTACCGTAATAACTATAGAAGTAATCGCTAATTTGACTACTGGAGTAAGTATTTAGTCTCCAAACATTTTCATCAAATGTTAAATTTTGACTTAAGTTTCGAAAACACGAAATCATTATGGTAAAGGACCGAGGACCTGTTACTGACGGTGCTACATTAATAACTGCCATTGAAAAGATAATTGGAGAGATATTGTTTGTCAATTTCATACAAAAAGTACTTACGAAATTATTAAAAAACCTTATTAAATATTCGCCCGGACTGAGACCAGCGCTTTCTTTTTACCTATTTCTACAGCGCTAGTACTTGCCATTGTGGAATTTTAAATTTAGAAAATAATTGTGTCGGTAAACTTTATCATTTAAAAGATTCAGATAAAACATAAAAAGTCAGTTTTCACGTTTTGAGGGTCGAATCACTAAACCTAACGTGATGAAAATCGGTCTAGGTTATTGACAAATTTAGCATGAATTTGAATCCGTGAATGGTACTTGGTCAACATTTAAGATAGATGAAAAGAGTGAACAAATAACCTGCTTACTTGTAGCTGTGAAGTTTGGGCATCAATTATTGCAGACTGTTAGTAATGGAACACACGGCACGCTTAGATGTCGAGTATCTGGCCTTTATACGGAAATGGAGTTAGATATGTATGTCAGAACGGGAGTAGCCGGTAGATACTTGTACTATATGCCTAACATTCTGGCCACGGGACTATGACACACCTGTAACATCCATTGTGTATAGAAACCACGTTTGTGTCGTACCATCAGGAGAGCCGTTCGCTGTTCTACCTTATAAAAAAGAGTTGGAACCAAAAAAAATATTAATAGTCCTATCGGATAAGGACAATTTAATATCGAATATCATCCGTACAAAAACTACAGTTATCCCATCGTGGAACAACGCATTGACAGTAAAACAAACTAATCGCTATTTTGAGGTTGAATAGATTTATACAATTTGTCCATAGACAACACTGTAAAAAATTGAGATATGGTTGCAATTCGCATTGGTTGATTAACCAGCCACGAGTTGTAGCAGTTGTTGAGTCAGCCAATTAATAAATTTTGACGAATGAAAAACTATAAGTACTAGTGGTCACCCATTGGTCGAAATTGGACCATAATAAATTTTAAATCTTGTTTATAAGAACGCCATCTTCATTTCTTAAGACCAACTACTTTGTTTTCAAACTTTTTAGTGTGTCATCTGTGATATTTTATCGTTATCACCAATATATTTGATTGTGTGTGTCAAATGCATGGTAGTATGGGTAATGTTTTATTTATTGATTTGATGTACTTTATTGAATTGCATTATTATTGAAAAATAATAGCGTTCTGCACTTCTCCTACACATAAACCATAAGTTAGCTAAATTCTATGCTCCTGCGTCCGCGCAGTTTTCGTAAAAATGGGTCCAAAGTTTTGTGTTTGCAAAGTTTTCAAAATGTTAGATTTCCGCATAGTCCGTGTGTATCCCGCTATTTCTACACTCAGCTGAAAGGAATTGTTTACACGACTTTTGAATAGAACGCGACATGATTTATTGACTCCCTTCGATAATGACGCGGCCTTTCAAAGTCACCTTTAGGCCCGTAAGCTTTTAAAACCAATGAGCTGCACACAAATATTAGTTTATCAGCAAATTGAAACTCAATATAATCAAAAACTCATACACCTTTAGGGAGAACATTCGTTAAAATTTATTATCGATTTTACGTCATGGACTAGATGCTTTTATATAATTTTTAAATAAAATGCATATATATTACACGATAAAAATTCGCTGTCCATATGCTTGCATAAACACTAATTTGACAACCCTATCGCCCGATGAGTGTTTTTGGATTATTCCACAATTGTAGTCAGTCATAACTAGATGGTAGAACCGTACACTAGGCTGTACACTTGAATTTGTGCTGACGTTTTATACGCTAAACGTCAGCACTTGCTGTTTACGTGTCCCGCACGTGAGAGTAGGGTTGCTGAATGCTGGTGAACTTCCAAAGTGTGCATAGAATAAATAACATAAATTATACTGATCTATCCTGAATCAGGTACATACACACCGTTAACGTGTATGGCGCTTATAGACGATGGTTGTCACATCAGGTGACAACCACCGTCACAGGTTATGACATAAAAATTTTGTTGTGTGTTTCAGCCCTTATATTCCTTTTACACTAAATTATAAAATATGTTTATGTTATAATTTTATCGTATTATTTAGTGTTAAATTACTAATAATATACCTATCTTGACCGCCTCGTTGGTCGAGTGGCTAGCGTACTCGCCTAACTACATCGAACAACCGCGAGGCTCGGGTTCGATTCCCGACGGGGGCAGGCATTTGTGTGATGAACATTTAGATGTCTGCATTTCCGGGTCTGGGTGTTTATTAAATTTATTCTGGTATCTATTTAAGTATTTCTATGTATTAGTATCGTTGACTGACACCCATAACACAAGCATATAATTTGCTTACTTTGGGGTTAGATTCAATTTGTGTGAGTTGTCCAGGAATATTTATTATTATTTATTATCTTATAATGTGTAATTCTATAATCACAACTTGAAGCAATAGAAAATCTTGTTAGAAATAAATTTATTTAATAAAAGAACTAAGCTTAAAAAAATATGCTAATCATGAGAAAAGTGCTAAAATTTAATAACTATATATTATGGTTTAGAAGTAATCCCAAATGTACAGATACAACATTATCTGAACAAGCTTAACGTGTTTCAAGCAATTTATATTTGCTGCTAACGGCGGTAACGACCCCATAACGACTTCGATAGGGATCTAATAGCCACGTTTGGTACACAAGCATTTTCCTGTCACAAGCGTAGACACACCCATCACAACTTTTACATCATCAGCAAATCATTTCATTACGTGTTGTAGACTATAGAATGTTGATATTCCAAAATAATCGGAGTAGAGAAAACTATTGAATCAATAATATTGAGGTTTTGCTTTTGAAGATTTGTCTTTAAATACAAATTTTCGTATGTGTCCAAAATCAATCGATTTGAGTTAAAGATACTGATATCCTATTTAATATTATAAATGCGAAAGTTTGTATGTATGGATGTATGGATGTTTGTTACTCTTTCACGCAAAAACTACAAAGCCGATTACGATGAAATTTGGTATGTAGGTAGCTGAAGACCCAGAATAACATATAGGCTACTTTTTATCCCGGAGTTCCCGCGGGATTGGGACTTACGCGGGTGAAACCGCGGGGCGCAGCTAGTTGTAGACATAAATGTGGCTTGGGGGTTACGACTACCATCATATAATTAAATAGTCTGAAGTAAATAAAAGTAAAGGATATTTAACGGATAGATAAATCTTCGCACCGATTTTATAACTTCTCGCGAGAAAACCTGTAATTGTAATAAAAACAAAGATAATTTATAAAATAAAGCACTGACATTAAACAGTATGAACAAGAATTTCATTACATCTTTTTAAACTTCCACAATCCGATAATTACTCCAGAGAACAGATATTAAAATACATTTTAATTGCAAGAATTAAACAAAGAGTAAGCCTATAATTTATCTTTTATTTTAATCCAACTACAAAGAAAAAGGAAAAGTTTTCTTATAGTATTCAAACGCAAGCAAACAGATATCCAAACAAAACGAAATGCATGTATATAGCCTTTATAAAACTAAATGTGGTGATAATGTGTTACCAACTTCAGGCTGAAATGTTATTCTATTGCGTAAGCAAAATTTACCGGCATTATTCTTCCACCTAATAATTTGTTTTATGACAGCACAATCCCCATCTCTAAAAAGTTTCAATTTGACTGAAAAATATGGTAAAAAAATGTTTTATTTCTTAAAATAAAACATTTTTTTTATTCACACTATTGTTGATTTGTATTCATTGAAATTTTAACACTATTTTCTTAATTTAAATTCATTAAAATTTATTTTATATTTTTTAGTTCGGTTTTCTATAAAAAGCTTGTTTCTTAGTTTTTTTAAACTATAATTTATTTTCTACTTTTAGTTTGGATTATTTGTAATAGCTTATTCTTTTATTTTAAACTATTGCACGACTCATGATGCGAAGCATCAGAGAGTACTTTAGGATCGAAAAACTTTTTTCGCCTTATTTTGGCAACTATTTTTCGTATTATAGCCTTGTTAGTTAAAGGAATCAAGATATTTTGCATACTATTGTCGAGAAAATTTAACAGAGATTAATTCTGTACTTGCTCAAAATAAATTTAGTGCAATAGAAACGGAAAAAAATATCAAAATAGGTCAAAAAAATTTTCTCTCCGTCATGTATGAAACTCCGGAAACACTGTAACTTATGAAAAAATCAATTATTTGAGTTCGAATTTTTTTAGTTCTAATCGACAATTAAGCAATAGAATCACGCATTTTCTGCAAGTGGCTCTCTCTAGCTTTGTCTGATTCTGAGGCTCGGATCTCAGCCAAGGAATCACGCATTGCTGCAAACGAGCTGCTCGGACTTGGTCTAATTCTGAGGCTCGAATCTTAGCCATGGAATCAGGCATTGCTGCAAACGAGCTGCTCTGACTTGGTCTGATTCTGTGGCTCGAATCTCAGCCATGGAATCAGGCATTGCTGCAAACGAGCTGCTCTGACTTGGTCTGATTCTGAGGCTCGAATCTCAGCCATGGAATCACGCATTTTCTGCAAGCGGACCTCTCTAGCTTGGACTGATTCTGAGGCTCGGATCTCAGCCATGGAATCACGCACTTGCTGCAAACAAGCTGCTCTGACTTGGTCTGATTCTGAGGCTCGGATCTCAGCCATGGAATCACGCATTTTCTGCAAGCGGACCTCTCTAGCTTGGACTGATTCTGAGGCTCGGATCTCAGCCATGGAATCACGCACTTGCTGCAAACAAGCTGCTCTGACTTGGTCTGATTCTGAGGCTCGGATCTCAGCCATGAAATCACGCACTTGCTGCAAACGAGCTGCTTTGGATTCCTCTGACTGTTTGGCTCTGTAATTTCTAATCTCTCTTCTAATTCCTCGCTTGAAAGTTTTGATGTCTCCTTTTCCTCTGTGTTTTATTATATTTTTGTTTGTTTTTTCTTTCCATGATGTTTCCACGAGCAATGGACTGGTTACTGAGAACCTTCTTCTTTCTTTCAAAAA
>NJDD01002180.1:60370-71429 GCA_002245505.1 Calephelis nemesis | reverse complement strand
GCATACAGCTAGTGAGGGACTAATGTGCCAATCTATATTATCGACATTTTTATTTATTTACCTTCAATAGTATACCGGTCTTGTACCGGTACTGTATGTAGGTGTTTTATGTATTTTATCGATAAATTTAAGCACTGACAGAAACAATAAAATACTTATTACTCTACGTAGTTTTGAGTTGGCTACTGGATAGTTACTCTTTTTTATGTGAGAGGTCAGCGAACAAGCACACGGCTCTCTTTATGGTAAAAGATAACAATGGCCTATATATACCATCGACGTTACAGGTGCGTTGTTGTCCTATGGTCGATATGTAAGACCTATTGTGCAAATCTACTGGCTTCCCTACCCTCCGAATCGGAATTTGACACTGTCATTATAGCGGCAGGAATGGATAAGGTGGTGCATAACTATCCAGGGCAGTTGCTGCACACCTCTCTATTACCAGTTATCTTGTTAACAATTACCTGTTTTACCTGTGCTCGCCTCTTCGAGGTGCCTGGCAGAGGGGCAGGTGATCTATTTCAGTCAGCAAACCTGGACCAACCCTATAGAAAACTGAACTACTGAACTAAACGCGGTAGAGGGTGCTGTTATATGTCATTGAATAACTCATAAATATTTGAGCCGATTTTAAGGAACTCTTTCAAGTGCATTTGGTGGTTATCTGGATGATATAAATTCAGCACTGGTTTCGATAGGCGATGTTGCGGTCAGTATGCCATAAAATTTTCAAAGAACTAGGACAATTTTAAAACTATTTGTTTACAGTATTTTGACGATATTCTTTGGTTCAGGTAATAATTACTCAAATGAATAAAAACAATTCAATTTGATAAGTATGTCATTCATATCAGGTATCCACAAGTTAATAAAATAAAAAAAAACTAATTTGGTTTAAAGAAACCAGACGAGAGAATTGGTTTCCAAATTAAATTAATTTTGGAGAAAATTGTTTTATACACTTTACGCCACTGCTGCTTCATGACAATGCTAGACTACATACTGCACAACAGACGACTTCTCAATTAGAAGAGCATCAATTGGAATGTAAAAAGCATCCACCTGAACCTAACTCCAACAGATTACTATTTTTTCAAATTTGAATAACTCAACGTTATCGTGTAACGTAACGTCAAAAGAATCAACTTCGAGGGGCAGTCCAAGCCACGTTCAAAGATTTTATTGATTTTATTCGAATGTTTTTTTAGTACAGGGATCAATGAATAATTGCCTATGAGATGACAAATTTGCATAGGAAACAATGGTTCATGCTCCGATTAAATAAATATATTACATTAAATATTATAGTATGACTTATGTTCCTCTCCTACAAAACGCCAATTTCAGATGTAAGGATATTACTCTCAACCGCAAAAATGTGTGACCTTAAAACCTTGAGTTGCATAACTGCGATGTGTCGTACAATAACAGAATGCGATATAATCCGTTATAATGTCACACTTTATAAAATAAAAATAAGCATATCGATAAAATATATTGTTTGTATTAAATATGTCTCATCCCTAATCTTACATAGCTGTTTATGAATATGACGTGTTGTCATAGCAAGGGCCAATAAGAAAGCAGTGCCTCACTTCCCCGCACCTCAGCTATTTGCCAGAATTGTTTCAAAGCAAAATTATAAAGAATAGGCGTCTATTGGGATGTATGGTCGATGGCCGTGGGTAGCAGCTAGAATGTCATAATAGGTATTAAGAAATCTAAAAAATGAATTTGCTTCACAAAACTCAATTTTACTGTCCTACATTGACATTGCTAGACATATTTTTAGTTCACATTTATGTATTATGTTATTTTCGGCCCGTGGCAAGTTTTTATGATAGGATAATGCAAAAAGACAAATCTTTTCCAGTCTTAAAAGTGATAATCAAGATCATTTTAATTGTATTTAAATTTGTATAACCTCTTTTCCCAATACAAATAATTAATGCACACATTTTTTAATTGTTGTTAGCTAATATTTTAGACTAGTTGGCATCTGGCAAGGAAACAATTCAATGTTCAACAATCCAAAAACTTTAAAAAATAAAACTGTTCCCATATTTCTATCAATATGATCGCAGTACATAATTATATTGAAAATCTTCACATAACTTCACATGCACAGGCAAATGTGGCACATAAGCTTCTATTGTTTTACCAATAAAAAGGGAATTTAAAAAGGAAGATTGTGAACAATCAGGTTTACAAAGTGCGTGGAAAACTAAATGATTCTCAAGTAACGAGTTAATTAGTTACACGTGTTTTCAATATATTAATAAAGAACAACCAAACTATTTACAGCCAAGTTTGCGCGTTTTCCGCTAAAATGATTTCCTTCGTCACATCTCCTTGATTTGAGAGCGTTTCCCTTACTGCCACAGTCTGCTTTGGTATACTTGGCGTTGACTTTTCGAGTAATGTTCAATTTAGTGGTCATCTGGAGGAGAAAGCTAAAATAGCCTCAAAAAACTTGGTGTGCTCAGTAAAGCGAGACAGTATTTCAAGCCGACCCATCGCTTACAATATACAAAGCGCAAATTCGGCCTCATATGGAGTACTGTTCTCAACTGTGGGCAGGGGCTCCACAGTACCAGCTCCTTCCGTTTGACCGCATTCAACGTAGAGAAAATCGAACTGTCAATGACCGGACAATTACCAATTGGCTTCATTCCTTGACGCTGCATAGAGATGTTAGGTCTGTCATTGTTTTCTACCGCACCGTTTAATTCCAGCCGCTGATTTCCACCTTCAGACTTCGCGACAGAGTTTAAAGTATCGTGACCATCATCTTGATGCGTGGCGATCTACAACTTTGCGATTCCGAAGACATTTTTACCTCGCATAACAGCTTTGTGGAATTAGTTACCGAGGGCGGTATTCTCAAACAAATGTTTTTAAGAAAAGAGTGTACTCATTCCTTAAAGTTCGGCAATGCATCTGTGATACTCCTGGTGTTGCCTGCCGTGCCCGTGGGCGGCGATCACGTTCCATCAGGTGACCCACTTGCTTACTCGTTTGTTTCCTCTTTTATAAAAAAAAATCCAGTGTAATGAACTTTCTAAACTTGTTATTTCAGCCTGTAAACAAATAATGTCTAGTTCATGTTCATTTTATTTACTTTTTGCTTTTGTAAAGGTAAAACTTATGTAAAGGTAAACTTTTCATGTACTTTTACAATCATAATTCATAAATATACTTTTGTCTCAAGTCAAATTTCACATGTGTCTGATGAAGAGGAGATGGATGATAATATTAAAGTTTGTAACTTCATGCCTAAAAAGCAACAAATAAGTCAACACTTAAAAGTGTAAATAAAACAAGTAGTTGGATCAGATCTATAAGAATACAAGAGGTATGATTAGATACTTTTTATATATATAACATTGTTTTTACTAATTTTACTATAAAATTTAAAAATTATTATTTAAAAATGACATGAATATGACTGATATATGAATATGTAAAATAACTTTGTCAATTGTAAATAAGTAGGTATATAAATATGTTACGAGTATATTTAAAATTTAAATAATGAGTTAATACAATTACATGTGGTGTCAAACTTAAATATCGTCAAAGTTGCTGTTTACACTTAGATTCATGTCAAAAAGAGGAATGTAACCAAAAAACTTATAATAATAATAACAATAATATCTTTATTTGCGCTTAATAGGAGTACATTAGATCTTTTCATTGTAACAATATTCCATCCTATTTCATCAAAACAGTTCTTGGTATGCAAATGTATATATTAGCTAAATCTTGTCGAAACATCGCATGCCTTGTATTAGGTACAACAACTCTCATGTATATTATATACATTACTTGGTATGATAATTGTGAGATAAATGTCAAAATTGAACAGTGAAATTGATATTGATAAATTGTATAGTCAAATTAAAAAAAAACAACGAAATTTAAAAAATACGTGATATAAAAAAATTTGAAAGTTATAAGTGATTAATTGAAATTGAAAAGATTTTAGATTAAATAACATGTCAAAAATGAATGAAAACATAAGTAATTTAAAAATGTACTATAAAATATGCAAATTAAAAATAATATTTCGTTATATAAAAAAACAATCCAAAACAAAAAATTTAAAAACAAATATGTCACTTAACCTAATAAGTCTTATTTATAATAAAATAGTTCACTGTCATAGAAACATCGTTCCAAAAGCCATGCCGATAGTTCCTTCTTAAATTTATTCATAGGTAAGTCTTTAATACTGTCAGGGTGTATACGGGTGTATACGAGGGTGGGTTGAAAAGTACTCCGCCTAACACATTTAATTCTAAAAATCAAATCTACCTACAGTAGTAGCTCAGTTCAGAGTAATAATTGTGTAAAGTTCTAAATATGTGCAATAATTAGTTGTGATATTTATTTAACTAATCAATCGGAAATACTTTTTGCAAATAGATTAAAACGAGCAGAGTGTCAACATTAAGTACTTACATCCACAAAAAAAAATATCACCGAAAGCCATCCATGGTGATATGGTCAGTACATTCTGCTTTGTCTTATTTATTCATCAAACAATCCGTCCATCCGTTCGTCAAAGAAAGTTTTAAATATGAACCTCGATCAGGGGGCTGATTATGTACCTCAGTTGGCAACTCCAAATGGAAAATTGTACATGAAATAGCTGTCAAATGACATGTTTTATATTCGCTATCTCCAGTGACCAACAGAAATACAATAGAGATAGCAAACACAAATATTACGTCATTTGATGTACACTTTTGCATTTTGAGTTGGCAACTGAGATACATATTCAGCACCCTGGAAAGCCACCGACGTCCGCTTGACGAAATATTAAAAATGTACTTGATTCAAATATGAGACTCCACAGCTTATTTAGAGAAATAGACGAGATTACAGGCATATTTAATGAACTTTAAATATCATAGTCAACGAATAGGTTTCCCTAAATGTGTCTGCGAGGTGGACTCCGTGACTGCTTTCAGTTGAACAAAAAAATCTGCGATTTACTATTCTGCCGTCATAAGAAAAAAAGGCGCAAGTGACATTTTTCTCGAAATTGAGTTATATACATAATTGGAATTGGAACGAGAAAAGAAGGCGCATCTTGTAGTATTTTTATATTCGCTGTAGCTTAATTAGAAATATTTTTTTTTTATGTTATTGAATAAGACTTTTCAATTGAAAGTCATAACGTTCACTAAAACGAAAAGGCATGTATGACTAATAATACGTTGAAGAGGCATATTATTGCAGAAGCGTCCAATCAATATAGTAATGCGTACTTGGATCAGAAAATGAAAAGACGTACCTAACTACGTAGATGGGACTTTTCATCTTAATATATAACTAGCTGCGCCCCGCGGTTTCACCCGCGTAAGTCCCAATCCCGCGGGAACTCCGGGATAAAAAGTAGCCTATATGTTATTCTGAGTCTTCAGCTACCTACATACCAAATTTAATCGTAATCGGCTTTGTAGTTTTTGCGTGAAAGAGTAACAAACATCCATACCTCCATACATCCATACATACAAACTTTCGCATTTATAATATTAATAGGATGAATCAGAACTGCAACTGCAACTGCAGCAACTGGTAGAAGTAACTTTTACACTTAGCATTACCTACAGACGCGGGGGATGGGGGGCTCGCGGTTCCTACTCGTACGATCAGTTCTGTGGAGTGATCTGACTGATCTGATTACTTGGAGTATAAATTAAAATATGTACTTAATATGCTAGAAACAGTCGGTCGTTACTTATTCGATTCGATTTCAAAACGCACCAGAAGTTTTGTGACGACTTCAATTGTAAATATTTTCCCCATACGTAGGTAGGTACTTAGGATTTTTAAATTCTTTATTGGAAATATGTCGTTGTTTTTTTTTTGTTTTCAACACAAAATTACAAAAGAGATTAATCGAAGTCTCTCCAGATGGCTTCAAGTAATTCTTTCAAATGTTGGTTCTGTTTATAACTTTCTTGCATTGAACTACCATAGTTATTATTACAGTCTGTGTGGCAACCCACAGATATATAAATGTAAGGGCAATACAGCCTATAATGAATTGTCAAACTGACACACTTGGAATAAAGACTCAGAAGCATTGACCTCTATTTAAATGGGCATGAAATATCTACAAAAAAATTCGCCACTTGGCATAAAATGTGGCTGCCGTTTCGACATTATTAGGACTGTCAAAAAAAGTAGTGTATCGATATCGATACATGATTTCTTATTGATGATCGATAGATAATTTTAGATACATAGATAATAATTATTAATTACCTACCGATTGAAATTGCTAACATCAAATATATAATATAACATCCGGATCCTCATAAGCAAATACTAAAATAAATTGAATTTATTTGAAAAATTATTATGTTTCATAGGACATCCTTTGATAAATTAGTCCATACATTTTTTCAAATCATAAATTTTGTACTTAAGCAATTACAGACATAGCAACTTAATGTGTATGGTCAACGTTAATAGCCTGCTACCCTAAATATGCAGCAACATTTAAATGTATAACATGTACGTTTGAACGTTCCTAAATATAGTAAATTTCAAAAATATTAAAAAAAAAGTATCTTCACGCCCATATCCCCGAAGAGGTAGGCAGAGGCACAACCAGGGCACCCACGACTAGCCGAAGACACTAAGTCCCACAATGTGATAGGTGGCAAGCCTATCGCCAACCGGGCACATTTCCAATCCCGATCAACATTTTTTTATTAGAAAATTGGAACCGACCCGGGATTCGAACCCGGGACCTCATGCAGTCAAGTCCAACACCCGGACCGCTAGACCACAGAGGCGTTCGATCAAAAATATTTGTATTATTTAATTGATAGTCCATTATGATCTCATAAAAATAGCTTAAAGACTCAAATGAATTTTTTATGGTTTTGAAAAGCAAACGCCTAGAGACACCAAAGGTGGTAAACCAACTAGAGGCTGGGATGTTAGACATCGACCAAAAGTAAGTTTACCGACTACCTCACCCTCCAAACCGGAACACGTCAACGGCAAGCATTGGACGTTATGACGACAGGAAAAGGTAAAGCGGTGGAACAAACCCGAGCGATTCACTGCGAAACTCTACCACCAAGTTGGATGTCACGGTGTTAGTGACGATAAGCCTATGCTCGCCTTTTACGAGCTGCTTGTCAGGAAGGCAGATAATCTATTCTGCAAAGGAGCCCGGATCAACACGGTGGAACATGGGACGCATCTGTCTGTCTGTCTGTCTGTCTGACAGGACTGTCAAGACGTCACTTGATATTTACACGAAATTGAGCAAACACAAAAATATTGTTATCTGTTTCGGCATACGTAATATCAACATTATTATTTCGCCGTTTCTTCTCCTAACCGGCTAGGTTTGAAAACGGTGTTTATGATAGTTAGAGTTAAACCTAAGTACATTTTAAAAACAAGACACAGCTCTCCGTGTGGTCTATAGACACTTCAGATATTGTAGGTGCATCGATGTCCTGTGACCGTGATGTTAGCTGTTTGTGCAAATCATTACGGCGCCAAGAATAGGTAAGGCGACGGATCACTACCTACAAGATGCAGCACAGCACTCTGCCATGTGGCAAGTAGGTGGCGGGCGGCAAGTAGATAGCGGGCGTCTAGCAGGTAGCGGTCGGCTAGTAGGTAGTGGGTGGCGAGTAGGTAGCGGGCGGCTGTGAACGTCGTCCTAAGCAACTTTTCCGCTTTTGATACGAGTAGGTACATGTAACTGGCTCCACTCCAGTTGAAACCAATTAGTATAAATTACATCGTAATTTCGGGTTTCTTAATTTATGTTTAAGTATTTTAATAAATGGAAGCAGTTAATAATATAAAGTACACCGAAGACAACAACAGCGACCGCGCAAACTAAATCATTAACGTTACATATTAACTCACAAAACTGTTAACAACCGCAACTAATTACTTTAATTTTGTTCTTGCTCTGATTGGACTTTTAATGAAATGAAATGACAGTAGTAGTGGTAATTTTGTCGCACTCCCACTTAACTAAGTTTACGTTATTGCTGTCTTCTTTCAATGTTAGCACAAAAATATATACTACAGACAGAAGTTAATCTCATACTATATGCTTCGCTTTTGACATCTACTCTCGGCCGTCGTGCTACAGTTGTTGTCTGTGGCTTGTGCACAAAAAAACTAATTGTGATACTTTTATCTAGTTTTTTTAATTGTTGTTAAAAATAAACCACAGCGAAACAGAAATATAAACTAATAATTAGTAAAACATTTTGATGAAAAATAAAACTGAATTAAAGTTATTTATGTGTATTATTATGTTGTTACATATTTAAGCACACTTGTATACTCTACGACATTGGGTTGTGCAAACATTTTAACAATACAATATTACAAGTTTTATAGAAAATATTAGCATACATACATACATACATATCTTCACGCCAAGTCCCTTACGGGGTAGGCAGAGAGTATCGAGTGCCAGACCTCACGATCCTGACAAACCTGTCTTGCTTCCTTCACATTCATTACCCTTTTCATACAAACACGCCGGTTTCGGAGACTCTTGACACCACCCTCGGATAATATTCGATTGATCTGATCGTGAAATGTCAGCCTTGGTCTCCCCGGGTACGAAGAAAATATTAACGATATTTATAATTAAGTTATTATAATATTTAGGTTACAAAAAGTCGTTTAGCCTAAATTGTGGTTTATCTGGCAGCGGGTCAAATACTTACGGGAAAAGTACCTAAAGTAAAGTTGAAAGTAATATAATGTTGAATTCAAACAACTTTCCACTGGCTAACTATAATTACTTTTTAGTTTTTTTGCACAAAATTTGATAAATGCTTGTCTCGAGCGGATAAAGTGGTGATAATACTCGCTCTAGAATTAGTTATAACTTACGTCTCCGAAACCGGACTGTTTGTAAGAAAAGAATATACCTAGAATGTGGAGAAAGTGAAATAGGTCTGCAGGAATCGTGAAAATTGATATTCAATGTTCTCTACCTATTACCCAAGGGTAAAGGGTAAAGAGTAAGGGTACTACACTTAGTTATATATATATATATATATATATATTATATGCGTGTTTTCTTTTATTCTATTTTGTGCTATATCTATATATGTTTATCGTGCTCTAAGTAGTAGTAGTGTCCGTGAGCATATTGTATGTGAATAGTACAGAGTACTACTATTTAAAATATAAGCTTCGATTTTACACTTAATACTTTAATTTTTAAATTGGCTGACTTAAAAAGTAAGTAATTATCTTCACGTCCATATCCCCGTAGAGGACACAAAAAGACACAACTAGGGCACGTACAACTAGCCGAAGACGCTAAGTCCCACAATATGATAGGTGGCATGCTTATCGCCAACCGGGCACCTATCCAAGCCCGAGCAATGTTTTTCCCATTAGAAATTTGGAAAAACCCAATTTTCCTTTCGTTGTCCGACCCAGGCATCGAACCCAAGACTTCATGCAGTCAAGTCCGACAACTAAATCGCTTGACCACGGAGGCGATTGGCTGACCTAATCTAAATTTAAGCGTAATTATTAATTATGTAATAAAAACTCTATATAAATAGATATCTCTAAAATACATTCGGATTTCCGAAGCTTGACGAATATAACCGAAGTTTTATTTAAATAATGTAGAAGTAGTATTTAAATAGTATTACTGTACGTTATTCGAACGCACTTGTTAAACTCTGTTTTTCTTAGGAACCCAATTTGACAAAAAGAATAACGAAATAGTGACATTAGTCAGCCGTAGACAATAGGTAGGGTTGGGAACTAAGCACATTACGTATTCGTACTGTATAATATGTACTTATAATTAAGAACCAAAAGAATAGGTACCTAAACGACATATTCGTTTTCAATTTCCAATATTACGTGAATCAAGATTAAAAAAGAATCCTACAATATTCGAGCGAACAAAATCCAATTTTATTGTTTAGGTTTACATTTGTTTTTATCAAACTTCTTGCTATGAATTTTTTTTTCTTCTGAAACTCCTTTTATAATTAAGTATAGCACAATTTAATAAACACAAAAAGAAACTTTGTCAATTTTTAAACTAAGTATTCCAATAACTATAAAAAATTAGCTTACCTGGTATTAACCATAAATTTCTGCTATAATTCAAATAGAATGCAATCACGACGTGAATGAAGAAATTTAAGAGAAGCCAAATCATCGTCAGTTCAGAGAACTACCACATCCAGATCAAAAAGCAAACACAAGTCCAGTAGAAAAAGCTAGTCAACAAAAATCAAAACTCAATAACACCCGAAACGTACAAGAAAAGTTAGCCTCTATCAATCATAATGTACCTAATAGAACATTATATTTTACTTTACAGTGATCCATACTTATTTAATTATTATAATTCCTTACCTATTCCTGCCGCCATAACGTCATGACGTGTTCCAGTTCGGAAGGTAAGATAGCCGGTAAACATACTTTTGCTCGAGGCCTAACATCCCGGCCTCTGGTTGGCAACGCACCATTACCACCTTTGGTGTCTCTAGGCGTCGGGAATTTCTTACCATCAGGAAATCCGTCTGCTTGTTTGCCTTCCAATGTCATAAAAAAACATTTGTGAAGTTCTTGCAAGCTGATTATATTATTTTGAAACTATTTATTACTGAAAAAGAATAATTCTATAATTCGTTCACATTCATTCATCATTGCCCCTATCTATCAAATTTATATATTGTAGTGTTCTAGTTCATTTCGTGTTACTTATGTGTGCAAATAAATTGTGTTTCGTAAAAAGTTTATGCAAATATAATGAGATAAAATGTTAAATTCGAAAGAGTCTAAAATGTTAAACGATCCGCAAACTAAAGAATATATCTATCTATCTATGTACCTACCGAATCTAAAACGTTAATGTTGAATTAAATGCGTATAATTTGAAACTTCAATGTTTTTCTAACAAGTGCTGTTTGTTTAAATTATTGGACTTTTAAGGAATGACAGACTTTATATAGATTGACTTCTGTCCCTCTTCAAATGTTGTGACGACAGTATCTAATAAAAAGAG
>NJDD01002180.1:49001-59348 GCA_002245505.1 Calephelis nemesis | reverse complement strand
AAAGAGTACATAATGTTAAACGATCCGAAAACTAAAGAATATATCTACCTATCTATGTACTAGTACCTACCGAATCTAAAACGTTAATGTTGAATTAAATGCGTATAATTTGAAACTTCAATGTTTTTCTAACAAGTGCTGTTTGTTTAAATTATTGAACTTTTAAGGAATAACAGACTTTGTATAGATTGACTTCTGTCCCTGTTCAAATGTTTTGACGACAGTACCTAATAGAAAGAGACAAAACATGTTGAGTGCTATGCTATCAGATTACATTGACAGACATTTCTACGGACAGGCTTAACTTCGGAATGTTTTGATTAAAAAAGTCATGAGTTCACATGCCGGACTAATTCGACCTGTCCAAAATGTTACATCTTTTCTCTTTTTGTTTCATTGGAAAAGGAATGCACACTCAAAAAATAAGTTTAGTCGGTGCTCAGCAACACTACTAGCTGACGTGCTTTTATTATACAAGTTTAAAAATAGGCAAGGCGATGGATGCCTACCAGAGCAAGATGGCTCCACACCACTAGTGGACTTGTTGGTAATAACTTTGTTGGTAAAAACCTTTACATTAACATAATATATTACAATCGCCTCTTCCGAATTGCCCGGGGGAGAGGTAAGGCGATGGATATGACATTTATTGGCATACTTTTTTTCTCAGACAATAAAATGAAAATATAATAAAATGGAATCATAAAGGAAACCACTAAAATACATATATTATCACACATACAAAAATTTCAACTCAATCGGTTTAGCCGTTTCGAATTTATGTGAAATATAAATATATATTACGGAAGGATAATTTTAATAACCTTTGATCCGTAGAAATAAAACATTGCCCTGCGGTAAAAAGTAGCCTTTGTTCATTAGAAATAATGTTAGCTTCCAATAGTTAAAGAATTTCCAATATGATTCAATGCAAACAAACTAAAAATTAAATATTTCCTCTTTATAATGGGTATTTCTATCTACTCATTGAAAATAATAAGAAATTTGGTGCAAAACATTCTGAATATGCTCGTACCTACAGTACATACAATTCGGCGATTTATTTTATTTATATGTATAGAAACATTTATCAGATAAGGAAGGTATGCACGATACGTGTCTGTGAAACTATGGAAATACACATACATACCTACACCTACAGTCAAGGTTTTGGGGTTTTCATAATGAAACTGTAATTGATTTTTTGCAATCATTCTGCTTTAAAATGAATACTTAACATGCTTTTTTACGTGTTCTTACGTATTACACGTAAAAAAAGTTATATTAACCTACACCTACACACTGATTTGTTTTAACTTGTATAAAATTTCCGTTCGAGGCAGATTAAGCAGATAGTGTAATAAGATTCCTTTCGTAATTCTAAATAATATCTTTAACCGGCTTTTATGTTTCTTAAAATATATTGACGTCACAGCGGTCATTACAATCATTTACTTACAACAAAAATAACATTTTATCAAGGTTAGTCAAAAACATTCAATAATTTACGAAATGCTTGAAAATGTAATTGCTATCCGCAATTATGCCTTACGACGGGTTTCGCCGTCGGTTTTGCCACAATCATTGAATTTACTGACGGATAAAGGTGTGTGACTGACACTTTAGTCGAATGCCTAAATAATTTTGCGAAATCTTTTTAACATTCATATCTCTTAATGACTGTGACCCCGGGGTCCGATTTGTCGTAAACGGGAACACGTGCCACAGTGCTACTGCTAACTAACGAAAGAGCTGTTCAAAACAAGCAGCTACTGAAAGAAACAGGTATATACCGCTGTCGGTTATAGAAATATTACTGTTTCAGATTTCGCGGGGTCACGGTGATCCCACTACGGCAATTAAAGGTTAAATAAGCTCAGAGTCGCTCAGCGTGCTATGAAGAGAGCTATGTTCGGTGTTTCTCTGCGAGATATTATGATCCGTAATTCGGTGACCCGCAATAATACGAGAGTAACCGACATAGTTCAGAGAGTTAGCTAATTGAAGTGGCAATGGGCAGGCCACATTGCTCACAGAACCGATAACCGCTGGGGAAGAAAGGTTCTCGAGGGGCAGCCCCGCACCGGAGGACGTAGTGTTGGACGACCTCCCACCCAGTGGACTGATGACCTGGTCAAAGTCGCGGGGAGTCGCTGGTTACAAGCGGCTGGTGTCCGTGACTTCAGGGAGGTCTTTGGGGGATGCCTGTTTCCAGCAGTGGACGTCCTCCGGCTGATGATAATGATGATGAGTAAAATACCCAATAACAAAACGATCCACCGTTTACTTAATTCATTTGTCACAAAAAATGGGACAAATGAAGAACTGGGGGGTTACCATAAGCTCTTAAAACAGTACTATTTCAACAATACTAATTGTCAGTCGAGAAAGACAACTTTATGACGTATACCATTACCATACCAGTTGCTTATAAAGGCAGACATTTAGCAAGATGGAAATAATACTGCTTTAAGCGTTCATGGTAGGGCCCCTGTTCCACCAATTTTATGCACACTTCACATAAACCATCTACTAAATAGTCCAAATAAAGCCTAAACGTTTGGTTTGGATAGGTGAGCCCGTTCTTGAGTTATAAAATTACAACGAAAAAGTGGCATTGATTTTTAAACATGTAGTAAAGTAATGAGCGTGAGTTTGTATGTGTATGCGCATAAAAAATATAACAATAGTAATAAACATAACATCATCGTAACAATAAATACATATTTATAAAAAAATCTTAAATATATAAACACGATTCTTTATGTGTGGATAAATAATTGTAACACTGTAAGTAATATTATATGATAAAATGAGAATTATTATTATTGTTTTTCTTTATATTTTTTTCAGTTTCATCATAATTAAGTGTGATGAGGTACGGTGTAAGTTTTACATTAGAACAGGTAAGAGGGTTTACGTTAAATTTGTTATTAAATTTATTGTGTAAGCACGAAGGTTGAACCAAAAATTGTTCTCTTTTTAACTTGGTTTTGCATTGTGTTGTTGCATTGTCATGCAAACTGAACTTTTTCTACATTTCGGTGAGGAGAATGTTGGAACACAGGGTGAAAGATGATGATTGTGTTGTTTAGGTATAGATATTTCGATTACAACGGTATTTATGCAACTAAATTTGCTATAGAACATTGTTGCACTTTTACATATATAACGATGCAAGACGACGACATCGCCTTTTCTTATGAAAGATGGGTGAACCATCATACCTTTTCAAACGTGACAAGTGATAAGCCCCATCCCCCACCTAAGCCGAAAATAAAAAAAAAATATTTCTAAGTTCTGCTTTAGCCGAAAACTATATTTTAATTTTAAACTTGTTATTAAGTTGAACTTGCACAAGTATTTAGTCACTTAATCTCAAGTTAAAATTTATTTTTCCACATAACAACTATAGAGGTGTAAAACTTAAAAGTCAGTGGCGCATCGGTAGGTCATCTTATGTGGCGGACGTAAGGGCAGCAGTAATCACTACGGTGGTTAGTTCAAGTTCGTCCGTATAACTCGCTCGACGATTCGTAGAAAAAAATAAACTTGTTAAAAAACTTTCAACAGAGTGTTTTGGAGCAAGTTTAATTCAATTTTTTTTTATGCCAAAACAACCAGCAAAATTGGACTTGGTTGTACAGTTCTAAAATAGGTTTTTGAAGTGAAAACTTCTTTAGCGCCGTTGCGCACTTTTATTGGAATGGGTAAAAACTTGTAAACTCGCGTCAGGACACGTGACCTAATCGAAAATTCGTAAGACGAATAGAGAGTAAACAGCCGGCGCGGCGTAGGAGATGAAGTATCCCCCTCTCTTTCTACGGCGCGGCGAAAATGTATGCCTGCGTCTGCTACGCGCTAGACGGCGCAGGGCGCTTGCGGGAATGTTCGTGCTGTCATGTTTTGAACGATAGCGCAATAAATGAATATTGTGTTCTACCACATAAATTATAGTACTTTTATACTGATAAAGCAGTTCGTGAAAAAATATTTCCTAACCATTTCAAAATATCAAAAATTCACAACGTTAATATTCAAGTTTTCACTTCTGCAGGCATTCCCGGAGTACAACCCGTCGTTTTTATTAATTAAATGATCACCATGGCGTACTTGGTGTGTCAAAATAATAAGGAGAATTCTTGAGGCGCTCCTCTTGACAAAAATAACTGATTCAGAATTTCGACCATACGTTTCGTTCCGCGGTACATGTACCTAGTAACAAAAAAAATTAGATGTTGGTTTTACTATTGTGCTAAATATTATTCTAAATCAATTAAATAACTAAATTACCGCTCCTTTTTATTAGGAATATTACCAACTCCTTTCAGATACAGGCATGGTTATGAAGTCCAGAAGCCAGCTAAGCTGTGGAGATACGAATATTAAAATATTAAATAATAAATATTCCTGGATAAGTTACACTGTACACAAATTGGATCGAACTCCAAAGTAAGCAAATTATAAGCTTGTGTTATGGGTGTTAGTCAACGATTTTAATACATAGAAATACATAAATAGATAGCAGAATAAATTTAATAAACAGACATCTAAATGTTCGTCACGCAAATGTCTGCCCCCGTCGGGAATCGAACCCGAGCATCGCGGCTGGTCAGTGTAGTTAGGCGTGTACGCTAGCCACCCGACCAACGAGGCAGTCGAATGTATGTAAGATGAACTTTTAGTTTAAAATAATCGCCTCCACATTTTAATGGAATAAAAGAATGGACAAAGGAGAAAGACAAGTCGAGTTCGGCGTACATTAAGGACACGAAATATTTTATATGATATTTATAAATAAAAAAAGCAATTTTAAGGCATAAATTTATGCCTTAAGGCATAAACATGATAGATTCATCATCTAAGAAAAATTGATTCCAATAAAATCCTTTTATTTAATTAAAATCCACGAAAAAGTTATTGTATTCAGTTGTTGTTCCAAACAGCACAGGAACTAGCAATGTGAGAGTAAATTTTAGGAAAACCGATTTATTGATAAATATTTGGTCATGCTCTTCTGAACAACCTGCAGATAGTCTGGAAGCTAGAAGACGTTGCATTTGCCTTGCAGTAAATAGTGACTTTAAAATCATTTTGAGAATATATTTTCAAATCTTTCAATTCTGTTATCTTGCTAATGTTAGTGTATGCGTGCGTGCGAGAATGTATATTATGTTTGTGTGTCTTTCCGTCTGTCTGTAGCTTCATTTGAAGCTGAAGTAATCGAGATGGTTTTTAACTTTTCATGTTCATAGGTATTGTATGGATTTATTGAATAAGTATTTTTAAATACAATAGAGTACTTACTCGTAATCGAACAATGAAAAATAAAATTAAAATCTTGATTGTAATGATTTACAATCCCAGATCACTTCTGCAGTCGAGTGGTTCGGCTCTGGAGTTGTCATGGGTACTTACATTTTAATACTTACGTCGAACCTAAGACAACAATGTGGTCAAATTGAGGTTCCAGGTTTGATCCCGGGTCTAACAACCATAATGTAATTTTTCTTCAATTTTCTAATAAAAATTTGAACCTTGCCTGTTGATTGGATAAGTGTCTGGTTGACGATAGGTTTGCCAACTATCACATTGTAGATATTTTTTTTTCATTCAATCATCGTTAGCATCAGCTGATATTAATTAAAAAAATCAGCATCAGCTGATATTTAAAAAACTTGCATAAGCAACAACCCTGATTTAGAGGGTGATGTAGTCGAAAATAATATTTACGCAAATGCTTTGAATAAAAATGAAGTATATGGTAACACTCATACATAAAGTAAAATGCACACATCCTGCTCACCTTGAGCTGGGATTTTACATTTTTATGGACCGTGAATGAATTAATAAATGAATGAGTGATGTAACTAATGTTGTTTTGTTGAGTAGTGGCAGGTAGAGCTTGTTGTGAGATCAGGGTTGGCGGTTTTATTTAAGTTATGCCTACCTACTGTTGTTGGCATATTTTTCTTCAATAACTACTGTAATATTTTGCTATGCTTTTTAATCATCGAAGGAAAGAGTATATAATAAGTTTGACGTATCTGTGTGTTCGTGTGTTTGTTTGTGTGTGTGTGTGTGTGTGTGTGTGTGTGTGTGTGTGTGTGTGTGTGTGTGTGTGGCACAATTTTTAAAAGAATTGATTGATTTAGATGCGGATTTTTGTTGGAAAGCTGATGTGATAGAGATTTCACTGAGTAATGTTTTTATCCATACTCTTTAGCGTGCGCTCAAAGGCGAATCTCGCCTTCGTATCAGGGTCGTACAATCGAGGTCGAGTAAGAGGGAGCTCCAAAAGTTATGTAATACCATACATTCAAACAAATAATTTTCAAAATAACAAACTTTTGGACACTTTTATTTAGTGATGATGATTACATCATAACAATTTTATAAAAAAAAATAGTTATTCGAGTAGCCAAATTTTAATTACTTAAGCTAATTCCAATTACTATACAGCTATTCATGACCAATAGTGTTTGTTACAAATTGTTAATAATATCTTTTGAAATAAAGCAACATATTTTTTTTGGTGACAAAATATATTTTTTCAATCTATTTATTTAAAAATCACTACCATCTACATCCGATATTCGAATGTTATCAATAAATATATGTGCAGTGTTGTAATAAGTAGGTATTAATTTCGTTAATTAGTGATATAGGTACATACAGATACATATCTTCACTTTAAGTAACTTGCCGAGTAGGTAGATCGAGTGTTGGATGCCAAGTTTCCCGATTCTTGCAGGTCGAGAACGAGATTTCGATGCCGGGTAGTTTTATAAAAAATCGAAGCGCACAAGTACCACTCGTGTGGTCCACGTGATTTAAGTAATCTAGATCTGACGTTTTTTATAAACTACAACCGGATCGGAGTCGCGGCGAAAGAAACTCAAAGGGGTTGTCTTTTAAATTAATAATGATATTTACTTACAAATATTATAAGATACAAAACATAAAGTATACATTACAGTCTCATTACAGTTAGTAGATCTTACATGAAATAATTACAAATAATAAATTTAAGTTATATACCTATAATATAAACGACTATTTCCGAGCGTATTCGTGTCCTAAAACTTCTGAGATTTTGAAGTTTACAGGTTATATTTATAAGCTTCTTGGTTTTAATACATTTTTAAACATAATTCTGGGTAGATATATAATGTACACTGAACAGCCTGTTGTAGAAACCTATATCTACATTGACTAGCTATTGAAAGAATCACTTATTTTATTGATAGGAGTTTTATTTACTGTCAGATTATTTTCACTTCTCATACATATATTTTTAATTATGAACATCAATTTTTTAAATGGTTGATGTTCTTTTTAACGTATATCAGATTCTCATAAATGTATTATTGACCAGTCTTGGTTAGAATAATTATTTCTCTGAAACTTTTTCTTAACAAATCTCTTATATTAAAATAATTAATAGGTGGTAGACTTTCGCAGCGACTCGCCCGGATTGGTACCACCGCCTTACCTTTTCCTGCCGCCAAAACGTCATGACGTGTTCCGGTTCGGAGGGTAAGGTAGCCAGTAAACTTACTTTTGCTCGAGGCCTAACATCCTGACCTCAGGTTGGCAACGCACTATTACCATCTTTGGTGTCTCTAGGCGGCGTGAATTTCTTACCATCACGAAATCCGTCTGCTTGTTTGCCTTCCTATAACATAAAGAAAAAGCTTTAATAGTCCTTTTTTACAGCGTCTTATATTAATCTACGAATATAGCTAAAATACACCTTTCAAGCTGTTTCAATATCGATCACCTTACTTCAACTGCAAATGTCAAGCACACTAATGTGGAACTGAATGGATCTTCACTGGACCTAGTAGAGTCCGCTGTGTTCTTAGGTTTGACGATTGATATAAAGCTACAACAGGGCCGTCATCTTGAGAAATTGGCAAATAGACTTAGTTTAGTGAAAATCTAACACACTTTTATTACCTACCATTTTTTTTATGTTATAGGAAGGCAAACAAGCAGACGGATTTCCTGATGGTAAGAAATTCCCGCCTAGAGACACCAAACATGGTCATGGTGCGTTGCCAACCTGAGGTCAGGATGTTAGGCCTCAAGCAAAAGTAAGTTTACCGGCTACCTTACCCTCCGAACCGGAACACGTCACGACGTTATGGCGGTAGGAATAGGTAAGGCGGTGGTACCAATCCGGGCGAGTCGTTGCGAAACTCTACCACCTAGTCAGATGTCACGGTGTTAGTGACGATAAGCCTATGCTCGCCTTTTACAAGCTGCCTTGCAAGAAAGGCAGATGGTCTATTCTGCAAAGGAACCCGGACCAACACGGGGAGCAAACAAGATTATGAAGTTGTACGTCTAATATATTTGAAATCGCACTGTTTACTTCGTCGTACTTATCCATTTGATTTTGCACTCTGAATGTATGTGAAGAGTCATCAGTGCAAAATACAATAAATTGATTATAATACAGAAATTCAATAGGGTACGCCTGATTTGGATATGTGAAATAAAGAATTCATCTTTGTTTCTCCAGTGAAGTGAAGTGCATTCAGGATGTGCAACTTTACAGCAGTTTTACTGTTATGGTGTGGTTGGGTACAACGAAAACCAGGTTAACTGAGCTTAAGTGTCTGTCTTTGTAAATAGAAACAAAAATACCCTGAAAATGACATTGAGGATATTCTTAAGAATTATGTGAATTTGCACAATGACTTGGCCCTGACTTTCCACCAGTGTATGATAGTGCACGTCCACTTTTTGGACCAGTAAGTACTCGGAAACGGGCTAGAAACATCCTGCTCAACCCCCAGACCTTAACCTCATCGAGCATGCCTGAGACATTCTTTAGAGACGTGTTCTTCTGGACTTGGACCAGGTGATAATAACCCAGCAGCTAAAAGATTAGCTTAAGGCCCCATACTTAGTCAGCCAGAAGAGCCAATCACCGCACTCCCCGGTTCCATGATTACTATGAAATATTGCGCTCTAAAGTAAACGTCTTAAGCGACAAATCACTATTTTTGACACTATAAAAGTAATTTAAAAAAATTATAAAAACTGAAACACTTACCTTTTAGGTATAGTACTTATCTATGCTTATGTTAAACTTTTAGGTATAGTACTTATCTATGCTTATGTTAAATCTGGTGTCGATATTTTCATAATTGAAGTAGACAGTTGGGTTTTGCTTTCAAAAAAGGGTTAACTTTTTGATTTTTTTCTATCGAGAAAAGTGCGATGAAACGTTTTTTTGGAAACACTAGCCTTATAAAGTATATTCATGTTAATCTTGTGTATTTTTTTCACCAGGATCCATGATTGCTTTGTGTGAAAAAAACATTATACTGCCGACGTATTTTAGCATATATGGCCATTTAAATTTCATTGTACTTGCTCAGGTACAAGTTTTTCTACGTGTAATACAGAAGGCATAGTATCGTTAATTTTCGTTATTAGATAAACAATAAAAAATGTTGTACCGGTACAAGCTTGCTCAGGTACAAGTTTTTCTACGTGTAATACAAAAGGCATAGTATCGTTAATTTTCGTTATTAGATAAACAATAAAAAATGTTGTACTAAGTTAAGGCATGTTTAAATAATAAAATACAAGCTTCATAACATAAGAAACTTTTGAATGAAATGATAGCATACTGTAAGACTTTTAATGTGTGTATCCTATACATCTTTTTACTACTAAGATTTGAAGAAATACATCATATTTTCTGGATTGAATATTATTGGACCCTACTCAAATCTTGGCCAGGGTGTTATCATCCCTGTGATCGGATCTTGCGTACCCCGTGCCATATCCTGTATCGTAATCTGTATTCGAGCCTAAATACTCCTTTAAGTGGTAATGATTTCCAGCCAATTATTTGAATATGACTTAAACAGCAGCTTAGTAGCAGAATTATACTTAATACTTTGTCAATATTTGAGTTGAGGTATACAGTGTCCAACGTTTAACATTACATTATACATGTGACTGTGAAATGTGTTGTCAAATTGCTGCTACCAAAAAATTGGCCGATGTTGTCACACTTATCTGTTACTTTTAAATAATTGATCAATAAATGTTGGAAAGCTAGCACTGAATTACTGTAGATGTATTGTCAACTTAAAAATAGTTCAAAAACTTGAGCAAAAATTTACATCGACAGCCAAAGATAAAACTAATTTAAATATTAATGTTACTCCGTCTATATAGAACCGAAAATATACAAGAAGACATATTTATAGTTATTGAAGAATGATTTAAATCGTAGCCTGTCATTTTTTAGTTATGTTAACAAATAAAACCTCTAAAGAGAATTGTAGATAATACCAACTTCTTACGAGTTAAAATTTA
>NJDD01002180.1:14521-46940 GCA_002245505.1 Calephelis nemesis | reverse complement strand
TAGACCATTCCAAAATGTGAAGAAGATCAGTATTAATTTTATTGATAGTTGAAGCAAGGTCAGTTGTTTTAGCACTAGCATAGAGCTGTAAATCGTCTGCATACAGATATCACTTAGAGATACTAACTAACTACTGTTTATTTAGGATCTGATAAAGCTCTTACTAATCATGTGCAATTTTGTAACCTTAGGCGAACAGCTAAAGAAGGTACCTATGTTAATTAATTATAATGCGCGTTAGTTACAACTATAGGAAGGTAATCTTGACGTGCAACCTTGTGGTAATGTTGCAGCAGTATCTTTTAGCATCATTAAATACGTTAGCAAATGTGAACCACACGATAGTGACGATATAATACATGAAATAATTACCACGACAAAAAAGCAAGTGGGCACATTATGGCATCAGTTATTCACAGTGGCATTGGCAATTTTGTCACAACGTCTTGTTAGAGCCCCTGAATTTGCTTACAGGTTATACCATTAACATCTTAAATCGAGTTCATGAAAGACTATGTTTGTTAACAGTTGCAAACCAAATAAAAGATTTTTTCTTTTAAGGAGATGAGTCATCAAATTATAATTTAATAACATTTGTGACCGCTACGTACAGAGACCTGACGATTTCGAAGACCTGAGCCTGGCTGAATTTACTATATGATTTGAAACAGTTGCACATCCGGTGTGGAATAAAGTAGATTACAATGAGGAGTTTAGAGAAATGCATTATGATCCTCTACGTTTTAATAAATTATGAGATAATATTCTGATACGCATATGAAATAAGCTTGCAGTTCCTTGCACCAGACTACACTTTAAATATTGACAAAGAAAGTTATTATTATAGCTCACTTGTATGTCATCTCCCTTTTCGAGAGGAATCTAGCCTCGTACTGGATGATAAAACTGCAGTCTTGCTTTTTGAGACGGCAAACTAATTTTGCAAAGGCTGAAATTCAGTTTGTTGTCAAATTTTAATCCTGAAGAATTTGCTCACACAGAGTACACAATACAACAAGCATTAGCTCAAGCAACTGCATTAAATGCTACTAGACAAACGCTTGCCGTTAAAAATGAAGGACTCATATGTACAGTTGAAGTAGTTATTAATAACATTAATGACAATTGCGATGACTAAATATCGAATTACAAAATTAATTCTAAAAAGTTTTTGCTGCGGTCGAAGC
Source organism: Calephelis nemesis (assembly GCA_002245505.1). Taxonomy (NCBI): domain Eukaryota; kingdom Metazoa; phylum Arthropoda; class Insecta; order Lepidoptera; family Riodinidae; genus Calephelis; species Calephelis nemesis. The sequence continues at coordinate 45,753 of NJDD01002180.1, read as the reverse complement.
CGATTTAAATAGCGCGAAAATCCAATTCCTACTTTTAATAATGTGAAGTGCCGACAGCGGCAAATCATACTTGTTGAAATTACTTGTAGAACACATCGAACGTTGCTACCATCCGACTGATGAATTTGTGGAAGTAGCATCTCTAACAGGGGTCACTGCCCAACAAATATTTGGTAAGACATACATTCCGCATTTTAGTATTGAGAAAGGCAACACCGTGTCTTATAAATGTTTAAGTGAAAATAAGCTGAAACAAGAAAGCCATAGATAGTGCCATATCAATTGGATTATAATTGATGAAATTTCTATCTTGATATGAGGAATACAAAAACAAAGACAAGTTATTTTGAGTAGTCAACTTACTACTTTTTGGTGATATAATGTATCTATCCCCGGTCAAAGTCATACCTAGTCCCTTTTTTAAAAGTGTTTGGAAGAAAGCTTATTGTATGTTTTATATATTAAACACTAAATCGGCTGCGACGACGTTTATTTCCCGTCGTAAGTTGTCTCTACTCATCGTACCTTGTCCTTGACGTGTAACACTAAGGTTACAGTAAAATTGTAATGACTGTTTTTCTGGCAAAAATGTTGCAACAAAAGCATCAACTATTAGCCGACACAGCGTTCTATCTTTCCGTTAAAATGATCGCGTGTCGTAGCAGCGATGTTGCACGCATTTAGGTACTCTCTAGTAATACATGGGGCACGCTAAAAGTTTTGTACTTCTACCTAATCGGAACTATTTGAATTTCGAATGTTACATTTTTTAAAACGTTGCAACCTTCCTAGTTAAAAATAAAAAAAAAAAACATTTGGCTGGAACAAATTATTTCCAATTGTTTTTTAATCACACATCAAAGTTCTACGTACACAACGAAAATGAAATTAAGTCGAAAAGATCTTAGAGCGACGATTTTTTTATGATTTCAAAAGTTCTATTTCTCTGCAAAACTGTACCGCTCGTCTTCAAAATGCTTTTGGGAGATAAGCACCTTGTTTGAGCACCGTGAGGCGATGGTTTGCTTAATTTGAGAGAATTTCTTTACATGATAAATTTCATAAGGAGCGGTCTGTAACTCAACAAAACCCCTGGATTACCTATGAGACAATTCGAGGACTATTGGGTATTGGTATAAGCCAAATTAAAAAAAAATACGCAAAGAATTGAGAGTTCAGAAACTTTGTTATTGTTGGATCCCTTATGAACTGAAAGCGAAGCAGAAGCGGGCTCGCGTGGAATGCTGCACACAAATGCTACTGAAGTACGACCATGGACATTCTAATTCTGTTTATGACATTGTCGTAGGAGATGAAATGTGGATTTATTGTTTTGAACCCGAAAAAAAAACAGCAATCTTGTGAATGGGTGTTTGAAAATGAGAACTTGGCAACAAAAGTGAGACAGGCGAGAAACGTTGGTAAAAAAATTATCGCTGTTTTTCTCAGCTACGAGTCCCATTTGTATAATTCCATTTGAAGATCAAAAGAGTGTTATGCTGAGTGACGACCCAAAAGCCGCATTTTCTTACAGCATGATAACGCTTCTTCACACACGCCCAACAAAACAAGGTAATTTTTAGTTTCCGAAAAAGTATATCTCGTCACTTATCCTACGCATAGCCCCAAACTAGAAACCTGTGATTTCTGTATTTTCCCCAAAATCAAAGATTAATGAGAGGTTTTACTTTTACCAACTCTGAAGAGACAGTGTTAGCGTTCAATCAGCACGTAGAAAACATGCCTTCAGATCTGTGGTCCTCCTGTTATAAAAAATATATTAGGTCGCATGAAAAAATGTTTGATATGTAAAAGATATTATTTTAAAAAGCAATAAACATATTGTTTTGGTCATAACATGTTGTTTTTTTAAGTTACGCAAAACTTATAGTGTGACCTACGTACTCCTCAGGTATGGAAACGTCACAACTCACGTAACAAGTAACACGACGTTTGGTCAAATCAACAATTAAAAACAAAGGTATGTGCGTGGCAGGTGGCTGGTGACGTATCCGAAGCTTGTGTGTCGTGACTACCGAGCACCGGTCTGCACAAGTAATTAAGTTTAATAACGAACTAGCGGTTCGTTCCGACTTCACATACCTGAACAAATTTTTCATTTTTCCCAGTAACAAACCTACACTGTCAATAGAAAAAAAATATTATTATTGATATAATATGTCAAATTGTTAACCTATATTGATATGTTCATTAAGAATAATGTAGGTATCTAATTTTAACATAGATGTAAATAATAAATAATAATTTATATTACTTATTTCAACACTGGAACATTAGTATAGTACTTTGTTACTTTGTTTTTAATAAAAAATAAATATATATTGTAAAAAGGTATTACTTCAATCATTCTTAACAAAAAATCTTCTTAAAACGATTATTAATTCTTCTTTAATAAATTTATAATATATTTTAATATGTGGATACCGTCAGTAACATCTAACCAAATAGGTATTGAACGTTAAATCAAAAAAGTCTTTTTTATTTTTAGTTTCAAAGCCTTGATGATGCTGTAAACAGTGAAACCGGTTGGCTAGAAAATAGCAGAAAGTGTTAAATAAAGTATACTGTGGATAAGTACAAGTGTTAACTCCAAACAACGTGTATAATAAATTTATTACTAAAATTATGTTTATTTTAAGTACATTTTCATTTTTAACCTTTTCAGTTTTTTCATTTCTTGCGGGATATGTTCCTACTCCTGAACAGAAAGTACTTCTTAGCTGTCTTATTATTTATCGGACTTTATAGATCTTACATTAATATAATCTTAGGATATTCTACACATGTTCAATTGGTTTTGAGGTAAGTAAGGTTACCCTTGATTCTTAATTTAATACAAAATGTAAATTGGAATCGGATTCGTGTCAATTTGTACTCCTGAACACAGTACTAGAGAGTTATTAACATTTATTTCCAAAAAAATTAACGTATCCGATAAAATAATTTATTGTTTTTTTTTTTAACTAAATGTCTGTAATTCGCTTGTGATGTGTTTAAGAGTACTAAATGTCTCAAATTCAATTCCAGTTTTCAATTGGCATGAAATGGAGATTCAAAGTCAACCCTACCAGTAACATTCAAACCGAAAATACCGGACTCTTGCATATTATACGATTCCACACCACTAACGGTGGTGTGATGGAACGGTGAGCGCAAGAAAATAACGTATCCAAGTTTAACAATGCTGACTGTTGGTGTGGGAGTCATCGACCATATATCCCAATAGGCGGCTATTCTTTATAATTTTGGTTTGAAACAATTCTGGCAAAAAGCTGAGATGAGGGAAAGCGAGTCACTGCTTTCTTATTGGCCCTTGCAATGACAAAACGTGATATTTATAAACAGATATGTAAAATTAGGGATGAGACATATTTAATACAAACAATATATTTTATCGATATGCCTTTTATTTTATGAAGTACGATCTTGTAACGGATTATATCGTGTTTTGTTATTGCACGTCACATCGCAGCTATGCAACTTAAAGTCTCAAGATCGCACATTTTTGCGGTTAAGAGTAATATCCTTACTTGAATATATTAGGTCCTTACATCTGTAATTGGCGTTTTGTAGGGGAGGAACATAAGTCGAATATATTTAATGTAATATTATATTTATTTAACCAAAGTATGAACCATTGTTTCCTACGCACATTTGCCATCTCATAGGTAATTCTTTGATCCCTCTACTAAAAAACCATTTAAACGGAAACCAATAAAATCTTTGGACGTGGTTTGGAGTGTTATATAATCTATGGACTCTGTAAAGTTGTACTTCACTATACGTCTGTCTCCCTCACACACTCGCTCTGTCTTAGTAAAAGATGTCGTCTAGGCAGTAGCACGCTGCGTGTCTTTTTTTTATTAAATATACAAGCCAACGCCCACGGCCACCTGAAGACCTTCACCACGATCTCACATATTGTCAGAAGTGATGAGAGAGGAGACAAGAGTCCAGAATAAAAAATGTCGAAATATGAAGGTCCAGGTACGTCACATGAACAGGTTAGACGCCACACTACAAATATCCATTATCAGTTAATGCAAACAAGCCTAAACTTGAATTCGTCAAATATGCCATTAGAATGGAAAAAATTTGTCACATCTTTAAAGATCTACATGCGAGCTAACAATTTAGAGCTAGAATCTGAATCAAGAAAGGTCGCCATCTTGTTGAACGCACTGGGCACAGACGCGTTGCAAATATTTTATTCATTCAACGTAGGCATGGAGGTAATATCATTTAAAGAATTACTTCAAAAATTTGAAACATATTTCACGCCAAAAGTCAACATCACTGTCCAGTGTCATAAACTTTTTAATCGTAAGCAAGCCATGCAGGAAGATATAGAACAGTTTGCCACAGATTTAAAAAATATATCCCTATTGTGTGATTTCGGTTCACTAGATGACGATCTCACATGGACTGCCCCATTGAAATTGAATTTTGTCTTTTGCAAAACGTTCTCGTAATTTCGAAAAAAATTGCAATCTGTTGGAGTTAGGTTCATGTAGATGTTTTTACATTCCAATTGGTGCTCTACTAAGTGACAAGCCGTTTGTTGTACAGTTTGTAGTCTAGCATTGTCGTGAAGGTGCAGTGGCGTAAAACTGTATTAAACAATCTTCTGCAAAATGTTGAGATTTAATACACTGTATTTAAAATTTGGAGTTTGGAAACCAATTTTCTCGTCTGGTTTCTTTAAACCAAATCTGATTTTTTATTTTATGATTTTGTCGATACCTGATATAAATCACAAACTTATCAAATTGAATTGTTTTTATTCATTCAAGTAATTCCCAACTGAACTACACAATATACTTAATGAATAAATAATATACTGAACTGTAATAAAATAAGTTATAAATTATCCCAGCCCTTTGAAAGTTTTATGACGTACTGACTCCAACATCGCTTATCGGAACCAGTCTTGAAATTATACCACCTAATGCACTTGAAAGAGTTCAACATAATCGGCTCAATTATTTATGAGTTATTCAATAACATATAACAGCGCCCTATACCGCGTTTAGTTCAGTTTTCCATGGTGTTGGTCCAGGTCTGCTGACTAAAATAAATCACCTGCCCCTCTGCCAGGCATCTCGTAAGAGGTGAGCACAGGTAAAATAGGTAATTGTCAACAAGATCACTGGTGATAGAGTGGTGTGCAGCAAATTTCCTGTAGTAATCTGTTGGAGTTAGGTTCAGGTGGATGCTTTTTACATTCCAATTGATGCTCTTCTAATTGAGAAGTCGTCTGTTGTGCAGTATGTAGTCTAGCATTGTCATGAAGCAGCAGTGGCGTAAAGTGTATAAAACAATCTTCTGCAAAATATTGAGATTTAATACACTTTCTTTGGAATTCGGAAACCAATTCTCTCGTCTGGTTTTTTTAAACTAAATTACATTTTTTGTTTTATTATCTTGTGAATACCTGATATAAATGACATACTTATCAAATTGAATTGTTTTTATTCATTCGAGTAATTCTCACCTGAACTACAGAATATTGTCAAAATACTGCAAATAAATTGATTTTAAAATGGTCTCAGCCCTTTGAAAGTTTTATGGCATACTGATCGCAACATCGCCTATCGGAACCAGTGTAGAATTTATATCACTCAGATAACCACCTAATGCACTTGAAAGAGTTCATTAAAATCGGCTCAAATATTTATGAGTTATTCAATGACATATAAAAGCACCCTCTACCGCGTTTAGTTCAGTAGTTCAGTTTCCATCGTGTTGGTCCCTCTGCCATGCACCTCGTAAGAGGCAAGCACAGGTAAAACAGGTAATTGTCAACAAGGTAACTGTTAATAGAGTAGTGTGCTGCAACTTTCCTGGGTAGTTATGCACCACCTTACCCATTCCTGCCCCTATAATGACAATGTCACATTCCGATTTGGAGCGTGGGGAAGCCAGTAGATTTGCTTAATAAGCCTTACATACTGACCATAGGACAGCAACGCACCTGTAACGTCAATGGTATAAATAGGCCATTGTTATCTGTTACTATTAAGAGAGCCGTGTGCTTGTTCACTGACAGAGTTCGCTGAAAGAGTAACTATCCAGTAGCCAACTCAAAAGTACGTAGACTAATAAATTTTTATTATTTCTGTCAGTGCTTAAATTTATCGATAAAATACATAAATACCTGCATACAGTACCGGCACAAGACCGGTATCCTATTGAGGGTAAATAAATAAAAATGTCGATAAAATAGACTTGCACATTAGTCCATCACTAGCTGTATGCAAGCGAAAGTGAAAGCTTGAAAATCACATGTGTAAGAAAGGGATATAAACACGCATCTAACAATGACCAACCAGTATATGATGAACTCCGATAAACATCAAATTATTTAAAATGTAATTATGAATGTTTTTATTTTTAATAAACCTACGGAAAGTTATACTATATTTTCGGTAAATTGAAGTGCGGCTGTCTTTACCGTACCATTTAATTGAACAAACAGTCATTTTTAAATCTATTTTTTATTTTTTTATACAATAACGCGATAATGTTTACAGGTCACAAACGGTCGATACTGTTCATATCTTTTTAAGTTATAAGCTTTTTTTTATGACATTGGAAGGCAAACAAGAAGTCGGATTTCCTGATGGTAAGAAATTCCCGCCACCTAGAGACACCAAAGGTGGTAATGGTGCGTTGACAACCAGAGGTCGGGATGTTAGGCCTCGAGCAAAAGTAAGTTTACCGGCTACCTTACCCTCCGAACCGGAACACGTCATGACGTTATGGCGGCAGGAACAGGTAAGGCGGTGGTACCAATCCGGGTGAGTCGCTGCGAAACTCTACCACCTAATGGCTAGATAAGAACAATTACACTTATCTGTTGACAGAAACTGGTTGCCTTACATGCGACGTCTATTGGGATATATGGTCGATGTACTGTTCATATTTTTTTAAGTAATGAACTACATTAGAACAATTACATTTATGTTTTGTCAGAACCGTGTTGCATTATATGCGGCGTCTATAGGGATATAATAATCGATGTGTGGAGTTGACATTCCGTTATGTAACTGTCTAAAACATTTCGGGGCCCGTAGCACAATGAGAAATTTGTTGACGTCGATTCTTGACATGTAACGAAATTCAGGCCTCATAATATGACAAAAATGCATTGCTCTAATCTTCTTGGTTCCATAGTATACAATTTTGAGCGAAGCTAAGCTTAGCAGCTCAGTGCTCAGTAAATAATTAGTGCCAAATACTGAGCGGCAGCTACGTTTATTGGCAGCTATAAGACAGCCTTCTCTTAGCGGTCTGCAAGCTAAGTTCTACTTTTCTCACTTCTTCAATGCTCTTTTTATGGACCATAACTAACACAGGCAATTTCTCAGTTAGACTCATCAAAAACCAATAATTTCGTGGTTCCGTGCACTTTTTGCTTGCGGAATCTGCTCTTTTCTGATATGTATCTCATTTTATAAGTAACTAGCCTCTACCTGCAGCTTCGCCAGTATATTAAGACCGTACCCATTGAGATTTTGGAATGAAACATAGCCTACGTGTTTCCCTCAAGTGCAATCTGTTTTTTTTTAATTTTAAAATCAATTTTGAAGTAGAAACGGAACACACACTTTCGCTTTTTTAGATTTATCTCATTTAACTCCCACTTTTATTTTTATCATTTTTACAGTACTCAAATTCATACGAAATTTCATGCAAATATGTACAAATTTTGTTCCCTATTTTTCATGATGGTTTGTAGGGGTTGAAATTTGAAAAATGCCTCCCTAATGAATGTCTACGTCATAAGAGAAATGTACGAAAATTTTAAGTTTCTAGTCCAAAGGATTTTCCAAAGGAGTCCAAGGAGAGTCCAAGATTTTCCAGAGGAGTCCAAAGGAATGTGAGTTTATATAAAACTCACACACACAGAATTATGTTACTTATCATTTCTTCAGCACCCAATTCATGGGAATATATTAAAGGAACAAAAGGTTTTGTACACTACTATCCCATATTTCACCCTCTTGGTGGTCGAATTTTCTTCGTTGGAAGTATTTGGTCTGTGCGATTATTTTGTTTTTGGTACCTAATTTTCTCCTCTTAGCAGCTTATTAAAAAAAAATTTTTTTTACATTGTCTGTTGATACCAAGTTTTATGAAAAAATTAAAATGTTCATTAAAATGTTTATCCTTTATTTCATCTCCTTAGGGGTTATTTTTTTAAATATTTACTCATAATTAATTTTTTAGTTTATTCCAACGAAGTTTTATGCAAAAATATCTAAGGAACAAAAATTTTCTTACATTTTATATTATTTCCTAATTAATTTTATTTCATATGTCATCCCTCTGGGGTTTGAATTTCAAAAAATCTTCTTCAATAGAGAAGAATACCACATAAAGAAATATGTATACAATTTTTCGGGTTTCTGACCCAAATGGTTCAGCCTGCTTCAGTATAATAGTTATTCGCCCCTTATAAACCCCTTAAGGTTTGAACTAAAGGAATCAATTAAATATTTTTGAAGTTGTCATATCATGCCAAGTTTTATATGCAAATATGTCAAAGAATAAAAAAAAACATCATTTGTTTTACCCCCTTGGTATTAAATTTTCGAAATAGTTGAAAAACGTAACTTGTTTTTATTTTAGTTTGTGTCTACCAAAATTTTAAATACTAAAATGGAAAATATTAAAAATTTCATGTTTGGGGGTTAAATTTTAAAAACATCTTATTTAATGGATGCCTACGCCATACGAGGAATACTTCGGCTTGTGCGTGGATATATAAGTCAAGCAGTTCTGCCAAATATACCGACAAAGATTTTTTTGAGTTGTAATTCGTAATGATTGCGAAAGATTAAAGGTGCCCGTTTTTGCAAAGGGACTTCTATAGGTAGTAGTTGTGAATTCTCTGAAATAAAATTATGCTTTAGAAATTAAACATATCCATTATTTTCAAACCCACATTTTCACTTTAGTTAATTTTTTAAGGTTTCATATTCAAACCTTTCAGAACAGTTGCTTAAATTTTGAGGCCGTACTCAGTATACAATGTGCTTTTTTAAAGTTATCTTCGAAAAATTAAAAAAAAAAACGTTTTTTTCGGCACACGTTCCCAAAACTACAGACATTTCAATGTTGTTTTTTGCTTTTAGTTTTAATTTCCAATAAAATGAAATAACATTATGACACAAGAAAACTTATCAAAAGTTTAAACATCGGGAAATTTTATGATGTTTTTTAAAGTATTTAAATTGATTGCTTTGTATTTGCTATTCAATTGAAATTCAAAAAAAGTAAAAAAAAAAGTATCTTCACGCCCATATCCCCTAAGAGGTAGGCAGAGGCACAACCAGGGCACCCATGACTAGCCAAAGATACTAAGTCCCATAATGTGATAGGTGGCAAGCCTATCGCCAACCGGGCACATTTCTAATCCCGACCAACATTTTTTTTATTAGAAAATTGGAAAAATCCAATTTCCTTTTTGTTGGCCGACCCGGGATTCGAACCCGAGACCTGATGCAGTCAAGTCGGACCGCTCGACCACAAAGGCGACTAATTATTGAAATTCATGTTTTGTTTTTTTCATTTTTGTTTATTTTTTATCGATAAAATTATTTGAATAGTATCAGCACATTTCGGTTGATCAGGTTTCAAAAAACCATATTCTATGTAAATTTAGATATAAACAAATAATCATATTATGATTATTTTTTCCATTTAATTTAGCGAACGTATTAAAACCATTGAAGCACCGGGATGCCTTGCTAATGGCGTATCAATTAATGAGTTTGTTACCTAACCTTTTTGTATTTTAAGCCAGACAGGTGAACATGTTCTGTATGCAGCAGGTCCCAATAAAAGTAGTCATTTTGATTACGTTACTTTCCACGAATATATATTATATTATAAGTGAATATTGACCAAAAATTTAAACACTTATTTTGGCAGTTAATTATATAGTATTTTAATAGAATATTTACCAAGACAACCGTAATTCCTGCCGTCTGTCATCCCAATTGAAAAATAAAGCACTTTTCACTCTCAATTCCACATTTGGTTAGACTAGGATTCTAATACTCAATCCATGCTGGATTATAGCCTTAGTTAAGACTGTCTAGTCTCAAACCTATATTTCGTCTCTTACCAATAACCTGTTGCGGTTTCATCAAAATCATACCGTTATTTTATATAAATCATATACACACAATAACTGTTTCAATGCAACTTGCTGTTCCCATATTATATACAATTACCTTTCTTGTTATTCATTTGATATTGTTATTGCGTCTTATTTACGAATCGATATTTAAACAATATATAAAGCAAACTATATTATGTTTATTCCATTATCAATCCAAAGAAATACTTGTTAAATACTTAACTAAATTTGTTTGAAATTAATTGCTTGCTCGCTACTTTGTCATCGTATATTTTCAAACATACTCTAATCATAGCAAAACAGACACATCTTCAGATTTATTACAGATATTAGATAATTGTAGGACATTTCCAGTACGGCGGTGCGCGTGTCCGTGCCCGAAGTGCACCGAGTCTGTTATCTTTTGCACGCGGAACGTTATCGGTGCTCTGCCGCATCAGCGGAACCACAGACACTGAACTAAACAAACATGTTTGTTACGTTCATACATAGTGCACACGCTCGATAACCATAGCAAGAAGTTCAAATCGATCATAGTGATATGCTTCTGAAGGACTACCCTACCCTACCCTACCCTAACAGGAATCAGCCTCCATACAGCAGTGTTCAATGTGACAGTCAGTCGGTACCGGCTGTTGTTGTGGTCGGCGCACGTGGTGGTTGGGTTACATAAGAGATTTGCAGTGTCTCATATAATATTATGTTCCTACATACCAACTTTAATATTTTTGGAAAACATATAATTTAATAAATCTATCGGCTTTTGCAAACATCTAAAAAACTAATGGATTTTTTGGTGCAAATACGGAATTACTTAACGAACATTGCGATATCTTATGGCCAAAACTGGAATCCCAGCCAAACTTGTCTGCCCTGGATAACCAAAAGTTCTTAAAATTCACTCATTCTTACTTCAATCAAACTAAACTTTATTGGAAAAAGACCTCCTAATGTCGTTCTACTAATATTTTAAACACGAACGTCTGTACGTATAGAAGAATATTCGATACAATTTTACGTAAAAACTACTTAATGGATTACAATGAAACTTTACAATAACATAACAAAAATATCAGGATACATAGTTAACAATTTTTTTTTATAATTTAACCGTATCTGTAACTATAAACATCCAGTCAAGTAGTCGGAAAAAATATTTCTGGGAACTATGTTGGCTTGCGCTGCCGGCTGCCTACACCGTCCGTTTTACGCGAATATGATAAAAATATCTTCATAAAAGTCTGCGACAGCGCACATCTACTTTTTATGTGGAAGCCATTATTAAAGACCATTTTGCAAAGTGGTTTTTGACTTGTTATGCATTTTTTGTTAAATTTGCTACATTAATGGCGTTTGTTATTTATCCCATTAACCGCCAAAATAAAACTAAAAAATATTTTAAAGCTAAATTTTGATTTTATTATCAAACAGACATAAAATAAACAACAAATCAACAAAACGTCAAAAATTACAATTTGGGTCCATTTTGAAGGGGTGTACTCAATTGAGTACAGTGGTTTATTATGTGTGAAAATTTTTAAACCAACTTTTTTCTACACACAATATTTTTAGACATTTTTACATTGCTACATATTTTTGAATGCCTTGCAACACATCTTAATGGTTTTTAATTTTCTGGAAATAGTGTTCTACACCATTTTGAGACAATCCTGGTTCCAAGAGTTATGTTGAGTTTTCTGAAGAAGGTCAAGCCTTATGTTGAGTTTTCTGGCGTAAATAAAATCTTGGACTGGAACGTCGAAACTTTAGCTAACCCATGCTCTCACTGTGACTCATTGCATGCAGTGATACTGATTGATCAAAACATATATATTACTATTGTATGTTTGTACTAGTTTTGGTATGTTGACATCAACTTTTTTAGGTCGCACAGGGCACCGTCGCTTTACAGTTTGTAAAGGTTGAACGGTGTTATAATTCGCCATTGTATATACGCTATTATCTTTGCAGCGCTCTAACAGAACTTGATTTTGACTATCAAACCTATAATCTTATTAGGCATGATCTTCTTTATTCATTAGGCTTGTACTTTATAGCTAGCACTTCTTCGTCTTATTCTGTCTTATTTTTTTCCACTATTTTCCACTAGCACGATATCTTTCTGTTTTGAGATCCACTAAGAGATTATAATAAGTAAGGAAGTTGTCAAAAAATAACTGATAGCATGTTAAAGCTGTGCCCAATTTTTGAAGTAACATATTGACTATTCTAAATCCTAAGGAACGGGAAGAGAGGAAACAACAAAATCGTTTTCACAATCACTGTCACTATATTTTAAAACAGAGTTAACGGCTACCTCTATTCCGCTGTAATGATCAGAAACGTTAAATCATTCGAAAAAAATGTCACATATATCTGAAACAAAAGACGAATAATCGTTATATGGATTCGGCCACTGTACTCAATTAGGTACAGTAAGATTCCTTGCTCAATTACAATTTGAATATATAAAACAGAACAGTTATTTAGTATGTCATTTGAAAATAAGTCTTTGCACTATAAAAACAATCTATAGAATTTAACGTTTTCTTTACGCCAAACTTTAAAAATAATTTTATTGAATACTCACCTCTATACACAATTACAATACGATGTTAAAATCGTTACAGATAAAGATTTCAAAAATGTATCGACCCAAACTGTAATTATTTCGAAGCACGGTTATAACTGACTACTACAACAAGCAGTAACCGCAGCAATAAGTAAAAAAAAAATACAACTACCTTCAATTGTTTTACTGTACCCACTCAGGTACAGAGGCGCCATATGGGTTAAAGTAGATTAACATTGTCTCTTACACAAGGTAATTTAAATGAATGGTGTACAAGTTATTACAATAAGATTGGCCTAGATGGAGTCCCATCATCAAACTATATATACAGAGTCACTATCAAAAGACCGGCCAAATTTGAATTAAGGAAGTTTAGGGTAAAATGATACTGTCTTTTAAACATTTATTAGCAAATTGTAATATTTACTTTTATGAACATTCATATATTATTATAGTCCGCGTTATTACTTCATTTGTCACGCTACGTCGTTTGTACTACCTAGTACGAGTCATTACGTCACTAACCTGCGCATGCGATTGCGGCCGGCGTTTACGTAATAACCATTCATTTTGTATTTCGCATCGGATAAAAATTATAATTTGCGTTTTATTTTTTTATTACATCGTAAATTGAAAGTGTCACCCATTCCCAACCTTCTCTCAAAATTTGACTGGCACTTTAAATGTTACCTTGTGTGAAAGGCAAAGCTCATTGGAGAAATACGTAGGTTACTGTCAGGGTACTGCTCTAAAATCTCAACGGGTAGCGTTGGAGAGTTAAATATTAAATAACTAGAATACACGGGTGAAACAACCAGTTGATGATAATTTTTTTTGTTGGTGACTGATGACCGATTTAATATTTGCCCGCCTCTTACGAGCTGCCCGGAAGGAGGGCTGGCGGTCAATTCTGTCGAGAGAAACCGGATCCACACGTCACGGAGAACTATAATGATGTCGGTAAAATTATTTAAATGAGTTACAATAAATGAAATAAAAATGTTTTCTATCAAATTTATTATTGTTCTTGATATACATTTTAACAAAATCAGATGCTGGGAATTTTGTTTACGTTACTAAAAAAATGGCAGTCCGGGAACGTTGCCAAACCTATTGAAACAGTGAAATACTTATTTATTTTTGTATCCGAAAGTAGTGCAGAAGTGATTATGTATTTTTTCTTTATTTCATATTTATTAATTTGTTTTTATTGTTTTATGTCATGTCCTAAAAATAGACATGTTCGTTTAGATCTTTAAACTCTTACGCGCTCTCAGACCAGTTACACACAGTTGCAGGTCACATATAGTGCAAATGTCTTTATGTAATGTGTAATTTAAAATTTAATCATTTGCATTGATAACAAATTGTAAGCAACTGTTATTTTATGTAATAATAAAATTTAAATGTAGACATTTTAATTTACAATTGGTAATATTTAAATATAAAGTACCCGTCATGAGAAGCTGTAAATTATGTAAACAAACGTTCGGGAGTTAACAACATTTGGATCAAAGATAAAAGTATTTTTTTAATATTTAATTATAAATTTAATTAATTAATAATTTAAATATGTATAATAAATTACGTATGTTTTGGCATTTTTTCGTGGCAAATTGATTTCCTTAGATGTACTGGGTACTGGCTTCATTATACGTTAATACACAATAACAAATAATGGATAAAAAAAATAAAATTAAGACAACAATTAACAAAACTAATAACAATAACAAAATGATAACGAAAAGATAAAAAAATTAATAATAACAACCAAATCCGCGATTTTAACAAAGCAATGAAAAATTCAAAACTCGAATGACGCGTTTATTTCCAAATGACGAACCGATGGTTTGCATTCCCGGCGACCGGCGCGTCCCCGTACCAAGACACTCAAACGTCAGTCGCTAGATATGATCCGACTAAATTAAATAGGTTGTTACTTTCATATAACCCGTCTATATTTTTATTTCGATTGAATATGGTCAGTTTATTGTTGTCTCGAAGTAAAAAAAAATACTTGGTAAAAGATGTTTGTTTACATAATTTATAGCTTCTCATGACGGGTGCTTTAGACATTTTAATTTATGATTGGTAATAATAATAATTTTGTTTTGTAATTTTCTTTTATGATTCGACATTTTACTGATTTTTGTAATTCCATTTATTATATTATTTTGACATTCCATACGAGGTAACTATAATTTTATGAACTAGTAAAATATGTTTAAAATTGTAGTCCAATAACTTAAATATATACTATAATAATTTTTGTACGATGTAAAATTGATTGATTTGATTTATTGAAACGATGTTAAAAAATATGTAAAACAGTGATTTGAGTGCCACAACAAATTTGCACACCAGTAAAATGGTACAATAGGCGAAACTTAGTTTAGATATTAAGACCTGCGATGTACCCTATTTATTAAGGCAAATAAAGTTTTATATTATTATTATTATTATGATTGGTGCTACAGAACCATTTATGGGTGAGTCAAACACGCACTTCACCGCTTTTTTTTACTTCATTTGACTGTTAAATAGGAAATAATTAACAGTGGTAATAAATTATCCTCGGACTTATTACACAAATTTGTCTAATCTCAAACCCAGTTGCTAATAAAACTTAAGCGTCCGTTGATCTGGTGTGTAACTTAACTTTTGATAACAAAAAATTAAATTACCCGACAGATCAACGGGCGCGTAAGTTTTATTATTAAGGGAGTAAGTAAGCAAATTATATGCTTGTGTTATGGGTGCAAACTATATGATTGAATAAGCAACTGGACAAATGTTTGCCCCCCTTCGGTATTGAACCCGAGCCTGTTAGGCGTGTACATTGAATCCCCTTGACCAACGGGGCCGTCAAAAAACTGAATAAATAAAATGATAATGAAGACAGTAATAAGAATGGTGTCTTAAAATACGTTAAGCAAATGGTCCGTCGGTCGGCGAGGTACAAATAACTGGCGCTCCACACGTGGACATCCATCATTCACTTTATTACACATTTAAATGCCACTGAAACAATAAACTTGCATAACTTAGGAACTACTCGTACCTTTGTTGAAGAACTATTGTTTGTGTTTTACTGCTGTCGTTATCTGTCGTAGCTACCTGTTTCTCGAGTCTTCTCGCCCAACATCAGTTTGTAAAGTCTAAAACTGGCAGTCGATTATAAAGAAACAGTATTCGCAACAATTTATCAATCAATTACCATAACTTAAGAACTTACTAATTGAGGTTTATAAAAAAAAGCATTGTTATTTATTGCTTTTCAGATTTTTCAACAGTTCCATTTTTGTTCAAATGTGTTCAGTATGCTAAATAACTCCGTGGTAGATTAAATGATTTAAAAAATGTACGCGCCATGAAATTTATGGAATCAGTTACCGACGGCGGTATTCCCAAACAATTATGACTTAAGGGCCTTCAAGAATAGAGAGTAATTCCTTAAAGGTCGGCAACGCATCTGTGATACTCCTGGTGTTGCGGATGACCGAGGGCGGCAGTGATCACTTTCCATCAGGTGACTCACTTGCTCGTATGCCTCCTCTTGTAAAATAATAGTAAAAAAAGGTACTGAAACTGAACATGCAACTCTCACCTTACAGCCGGAATTAAGAGGTATCTGCAAAACGTCTGAAATTGAACTTCGTTAATGGCATAGAACTAACTACGCAGGCGATCCGCGCAGCTGTACTTTCAACAACCTTTTAGGGCGGGCGGTAGAATAACGTTTCGTTAACCGAAGAGGAAGATGACAATCAAGTTAATTTTAAATCTTATTAAATTTTAATTTATTATCGTAAATTAGCTCGTTGAGTACACATACTTGACGTGATATTTGTAGGCATAACTGTAAAATTAAATGCATCCGTCTTCCGATTCCAATGAAGGCCTTTGATCTTGATTGTTATCTTCCATATCAGATAATGAAACACTATTCTGTCACCCTCCCTAAGAGGTTGTCGCCTGCGTATTTCTATTTTTACGAAGTTCAAACGTGTACGTGTCGTGATTTACACCATAAAATACGCTGAAAGTCTCTATCATGTTCACGCACTAGGATAGAGCGATGCATATGAATAACATTGGCGCTAAAAGCAACAAATTGAACACGTAATATTAAAAGAATGCCAATTATGTCAGGATGTGACTTCAGACCTGGAGACAGCGTATCATTAAGAGAGTTTTCACCAGTGGCGGGGCATCCGTGTGCGTGACCGTACGGAAGTTGAACTGTTGGTGACTTGGACGACGGACAGGCATCTTAGTTTAGCTAATGAACCTCGGTAGTAGTATCAAACATGAATAACTAAATAAATAGATATGGCCAAATTGTGCTATTACGTCTCCTATACGTTTCTTCTTTGAACGAGTCTCTATTTTAAATGTTTGTGAAATAGATCTGTCATGCTGTAAATAAAAGATGTCAGGTAAGTATAATAGTATAGTAATAATAGAATAATAGTATAGTATAATAGTAGTCATTATATTGTAATATATAGCGCATTTTTTTTAGAATGGGCAAAATTGTTAAGTAAGTGTTGTCATGTTTGCGTACGATAGCGCAACAAATGAATATTGTATTCTAACATATAAATGAGAGAGAGTACTTTTAATTTCAATTCAAAATTATTCCCATTTCCCATTCTAAAATATCAAAAATGCACAACGTTAATAATCAAGTTTTCATTTCTGCCGGAACCCACGAAGTGCACGCGTTGTTTTTTTCTGTTCAAGCGCAATGTGATGACAAAGGAAAGTTTTTCATTTTAAAAATGTTTTTGATGTCGTATTTCATATTTTTTTATTTTATGTAAAAAAAGTGATTATAATAATAACAAATACCTACCACCGGAAGAGCCGTGTGCTTGTTCATTGACCTCTAACTTTTAAAAAATAATTGTTTTGGACGTTTCGACAATACAAGAACTAGGTATTTGTTGTTTCATCAGGAAATAATAGACCGTGTATACCTATACAGTTTGGCCTCAAATATTGAGGGTTAACCATTGCTGATTCCACCGACCAACTTTGAGGCTCGGGTGTGATTTCCTTCGGCATCACCCCTAACAGAATCATGTCATTTGCTTACTTTGTGGTTAGATCAATTTGTCTTATTTGTACAGTGATATATTTTAGTTTATTTATTTTTCTTCATCAAACCCCCATTCCGATTCCGTTTAGATTTGCGATCCTTAACCGAAGGATTAATGTTTTAACTCCAGTTTTGTATTAGGTACATACTTACACATTAATCTGTAATACGACTATGTCTCGTTTCGGTGGCGTTGTGAACAACTACATACATAAAACAATTACACCCACACACCTACTCGAATCGCCGTTAAATTCTTATTGTGTTGATAAATATGATAATAACTTGAGTTTAATGGTTCGCAATAAAGTTAATTCATTCATTCTCTAAATTATTTACTTATTCCCTCACACCGATTACAGAGTATGGATGTATTTTCATTCGCTCGGTAAACCAATGAGATTGAATAGGTACCTACCACGGATTACGATACTTGAAATACCTTCGCTTTGTTAGCCTGCTCCCTTGTACTCACCTAGCTTTTTATTTACTCATAAGGTAGCCGTGTGCCAGGCGACACTGATCACCTGTAAGCTATGAAGCGAACGCACGGCCCAGGCGCCGGCTGCCAATCGCCCATTCTCTACTCGCTGGTTAGGAATGACGTGTTGTTTATTTGTTTAGACTTGTGACTTGCCTCTAGCGGTTGGGGGTGGGGCGGTGGGGATGGCGCGTGCGCAGCTCGGTGACCGGAGCGCCAGTGTGTCGTGCGCCTGTGACAGTGACACAGCGACCGGCGCCCTCCGCGACTCTATTGGCCCACTGCGCAGTGCGTACTCTTGAAACGTACACAAACCTTTCGTATTCAGTGTAAAAAGTGATCGTTTTGTATTAATTAGTGTGGTGGCTTTTTGTTCTTGTTGGATGTGTCGCATTTCCACATATTTATGAAAAGGTACGTATGCTTTAATGAGACAAAACCTCTTCATAATTATATTGCTGCTTGTATGTAACTAATTGTTTTGTTACGTATATATCTCGTGAATATTATTAAGTCTTGTTTTTCTACATAATACCTATATTTTTATGCGAAATAAAATTAATGGCTTTTATTTTTATAACTAATTGTTTCAATATTTATTTCATGGAAGCTTAGATACAGGAAGTTTAGTAGGTAATACAGGAAGTAGGTATCCAATCTTCTATGAAAACTTCCATTTGTGAAAAGAAAAAAAATAGTTTCTGACATTAACCTATGAAGACTGTGCACTAGGTATAATTTTATCATTTTATTTTACCTAATATTACCTAAGTATTTTGTGTATATTTTTTAATGTTGTCAAAAATGTTGCTTGCTTAAGTTTCAAAAAGTTACGTACCTAGTAGGTAACTTATGTTTATATTTTTTTTGTGTAACTATGTATATATTTTGATATTTTTAGCTATTTAAAAACATAGATAAGCAAATATTACTCGCAAACATATTTTTATGTGTGCATTAGTAAAACATATGTAATA
The DNA here is from genome assembly GCA_002245505.1 of Calephelis nemesis. Taxonomy (NCBI): domain Eukaryota; kingdom Metazoa; phylum Arthropoda; class Insecta; order Lepidoptera; family Riodinidae; genus Calephelis; species Calephelis nemesis. The sequence goes on along the minus strand of NJDD01002180.1, from coordinate 26,448 downwards.
TTTAATATGGCTCTACTCAAATCTTTACATACCTAGTTACCTACCTATTTTGATCCAAGTCTTTTGAGCGCTAGGTAGAGCATATCGAACAATGGTACCTAGGTGCCTAGGTACTACTTACTAGGTACCGAGTGTCAATTGTTCCGATTCTTACAGCAACGCCAAGCTCACATCCAGAGCTACCTAGTTATTATTAAGTATTAACTAGGGTTGTTTGGTCAGTTTGCGTCCATTTAGTGGAGTTTGCAGGTTTGAGGTAAAATATAAAAATGTTCTAGATCTAGTTTTGCATTAACTAATATTGTAACCTGTCCATAGTGTAGTCTATTTTAAGATGAAGATAAGTTTCACCCAAAACATATAGTGCTTATTTTTTATAATTAAAATAAAATGTAGATACGCCTTTTTCTTTCCAATCGTCACTCATTAGTTCATTACTGTTTGCAGCTCAGATAATTTGGTGCCCAAAATCACATCACCTATTGTTTATAGCAGGCAAGTCACCACTAAGCCATATAATTTTTCTTTTTTTCGCATCCACAATATCTTAATTTTAGAATACAGACATTTTAAAACCTTTAAAAGATTTTGTTAGATCTGCAGGTACCTAGTCAATTTTCTCTTAGAGATTTCACATCGAGCACGTCCATTTAACAAAAATTTTCAGTTTACTTCAATTTTTTTCCTAACTATTTTTACCTATTGTATTCCCTGTTTTGTTTTTGATATGCTCTTTATGTTTATTACTTTCTAATGAAAACATCGTCATTCGGGATAAAACATGTGCCCGGTTTGCAATAGGTTTGCCATCTATATTGCATTGTGGAACTAAGTATCTTAGGCTAACCGTGCTTGCCCTAGTTGCACCTTTGTCAACTTCTTTGTCCTTATGTAGTTAAAATTTATTATACAGCTGTTTGTGTATAAGTGGAAGAAAGCAGAAACAATTTAATGCACTTCTTCCCTTCAGGAGCGGTGGTGGGTCCTACTAAATCCTTTAATTTTTAATGTTATTTGATTTTAATATAGATTTGTGTATTTTTAAGATTCTGCATTGATTTAGTGTTCTATATTTTAAATTTGTTTATATGATTTGTTCATATTTTATTTTCTATTAATTTTTATTTAAGAACTTGACTGATTATGTTTATATCGGCCAAACAAACCGTAATGTCGTCCTCTATTTTCCCAAATATCGGTGTTACCGCTGTATTTACTTTTTTCCTGTTAATATCATCCTTCCTGAAATTCTTACGTCGATTGCGACAAGAAGATTTGAACGCCTGAAAAAAGTTAAGAAGCAAAATCACGGATGCAAGGAGCTGCCTTGTTTTAATTCAGTCGCTGTTAATAAATCCGCCGCGAGTGCACGCTGGTCGCGACCGTAAACTATAAAATTTAAACTAAACCAATTCGCCGCGTGTGTTGTGCATCACGAAAGAAAGACAGGTCAGTTGCTTTCCTTTATTTCCGCAACGAATCAGCACCTGATGACATATAGTCAACCGCAAGTCTGCTAAATACGGACATTTATTTTCTTAATTTCGCATACCGCTCTTCAAATGGTGTAATCCTATCATGCCACATTTGTGGTCCTTCGAGACGGATTCTTTTATGCATCAATCGGCATATGTTTAGTTAATAGGGCGCCAAGCAAGTAACTACCTAATTGAAACGCTCAGCTGTTCAAATTATAAAAACGTTCATTTTTTTCACCTATTGAAAAATTATTTTCATTAGAAGAACGTGCAAACTTTGCTATTAATGTTAGTGATTATAATATTATGCTTTTTATAATTATTTATCAAGTAAATTCATAGTCAAAGCTCTTAGCTTAATTTGGTTGCTTCATAATATCTTCCATATTATTTAAGTGCAGTCTTCCTGAAATTTTAAAGTCAGTAAAAATAGACTTAAATTTGTAAGTTTCTATTGCATTCTAATTAAATATTATAATAATATATTCAACTATAATTAGATATTATAATTAAATATCTATTTTTATAAATTAAAAAACAAAAACAATAAAACATTATGCCCGAAACTTTTATCAAGGCGGACCTAAGACGCTAATATTAAATTACTATTAATTAACTTCGGTTTTTACAAATATTTTATCTTAAAAGCAGTCGCCTTTTAAATATTCCGATAAATTGCAACTACGATTACCTACTTATAAAACCACTATGGTCTATGGGCATACCCTTAAATACTCAATGTTCAATGTCAACGTAAAGCGATCGATTACAACCATGTTTCTCCTAAATTTCGACCACTTGGCCGAAATTAGGTTTTTTGCCAATATACTATTCCTAACCCCGGCCGGGTAAATATTTAATAAAATAAATACATTAGCATTAATTTTGACATACATAATTGAAGCAAATTTATTATTCAAATGATATAAACACATTTAAAGCAATTAAAACAGGTTTTTCTTGCCTAAAATCTTACTCCCGTCTGGAGCAGTTTCTCTGAATACCACCGATACTAGCACGAAATACCACCAAATTCAACTCATTCGCACAAGTCTACAAACAATTTGTCACATATACGAGTAGATGTAGAGAAGTTCGATTGCAGCCAAATTACATAAACTTGTGCTCAATGATATAAGGTATAATTATTTATACAAAATAACTTTTTAGAATAACAGCTGTGGTTTAAGTTATGATGAAAAAAGTGTAAAAGGCCGATAAAAGGCATAGGTCGATACAAGGACAGTTTACCCTAGTCCCGTTAGGATTATACAATGCACTCTACCGTCTACCACCTATCTACAACTGTCTGTTTTAATTTTATAAACAGTTAGGTACTTAAGATTTAACATTTAAATAAACAAGTGGACGCAAACTGGTACATATAGTATAATCCGTCCATCCAGTCTGCGTCCAGGTAAATTTCGACATCTATATCTTTTTTTATTTACATAATTATGTGAACGCAAATTGGCGAGTTTAATAAGCATAATAATAATGGTAAAAACAAAATAAAACCCCATCCTTATAACATATTTCTTTATATTAAAATAAAGGATCAAATTAGAAATAGTGAGAAGAGTATGCGTCCACCCTGGACGCGAACTAGTAAAATAAAAGCTAACTCGTAAAATTAGTATGTAATACGCATTCCGATAAAAAAATCGAGAGTTTTGCATGTTAAGTTCACAAGTTGGTACATTTGTCTAAATACCTACTATAAAATGCCGCTACACTTTTAGTTAGCAGGATATGACTCTGTATTTAAAAGAATTTGCACGATTGAGTGATTGTATTATGTTGTGTCTATGTGATGTAGTGGGCAACTCAAATGTGTGGTTTTTTTTGACTTTCTCAAAGAAATGGCGTTGAGTAACGCCATTTCAGACTCATTAAGAGCCAGGCAGGTTTATAGGTTTGTCATCTATCAAATTATAGGATCGAGCACGTTCGGTTGGTCGTGGTTGCCCTGGTTGTATATCTGCCTACTTCTTCAGACACAGGGTCGACTATTATTGTTGATAACCCAATTTTTATAGGGTTATCAACAATAATAAATTGTTGATAACCCCCATAAAAAACCCCACATGTAAAACCCTACCTAAGAACCATCTCAATCAAGTCTACTTTCAAACGAATAAATCCGTGTCAAAATCGACCCTGCTGTTTTAAAGTTATGATATCATAAACAAACATACACACGCAGAGAGAGAGAGAGAGAGAGAGAGAGAGAGAGTAGGAGGTCAAACCCTTAATACTCCTTTTTCGTCGGAGAAAAGTTCAATGATATGATTTTTTTGGTTTCCTATCGGGTGTGTTGCAATTCTTTGAATAGGTACATCTTCCTATCTTCCAAATGCAACGGTGTATTAAGGAGCGAATGTTACATACCTACGACTAGACAGCTCAGACAAATCTATGAATATTTTTAGGTTTTTGCCATTCGGCTTCGGAACGCTAAAAGCTTCAGTGCACTTGCAAATGTCCGTTCGTGCACTGTCATCCAATGTCAACGTTCTCATATAGTTTCGGCGTCGGTCGTGGACTTATGGTCGCCTTTGGAATGTAGGTATGTTGGTGGCTCAGTGAAGGTTGTCATTTAAAATATACTTGTACTACTCTAATGTCGATTTAAATAATCGTTTGTATCGCACAACACACTAGATATTATACATATTTTGATGTGTTGTGCGAACAATTTGTTTTTTTAGGTACACATTTTTAGCTGGTTTACAAAATATGGAAGGTACAGGTACTGAGAAATAGTGCAAATGCATTTTTTGAAGATACCTAACCGGGGAGACCTGGATTGAAATTTCACGGCCAAATCGCTCAGGGAAGAAAGTAGGTAGGTATTATCTGAGGGTAGTGTCAAGAGTCTCTATAAATATGTACTTTGACTGATAGGTCTTACATATTATGTTTAAAAGTGAAATACCTAAAATACTAAATAGGTACCCACAGTGCGTCAAAGATCCATTTAGATGACTACAAATGAGCTGCAAACGAGCTGATGACACACACACACACACACATAAGCACTTCACTCTTATAACAACCCTCGTTTGGCCGTTAGCGGGTTAAAAGGAATCAATTCGCGTCCATTTTGCGGACACCGTTTAAAAAACCCTTAAAAATAAGTGTACAAACAAATTAGGGTAATTAAAAGTCGTTTCTGCCTGTTATTATACAATATATTAAAAACACACATACACAGACAAAAGAAGTGTTAGCATAATTTTAACTGTTTTAAAAATAATGAATCTTAGCTATACAAAAAAGTTGTGTAAATGTCTATAATTTTAGTAAAAAAATAATGAACAGTGTAATTTTTCAATGTTTTAATTTTAGTTAAAGATTGTAATAATTCCTAGATCTTGAAAATGAATAAAAGGATAAAAATAATGATAATTTGATTGATTTTTGTATTTTTCAAAGTTAAAATTAGGTGGACGCGAACTGGTATAAAATCATTAGTAGCTACCTACTTTTTCCAAGCGTACTCTCGATCTCGATTAGGTCAGTTTTCAAACAAGATAAAAAATACATCGAAATTGATCCATCCAAAAGTTATAAAACACATACAGACATGTCAAACATCAGAAAAGTTTACGTCAAAAGCTGTTAATAGAAATTCTCATTTTGCGTCGGGGGTTGAAACAACGCATCAAAATTGATTAGGACCTACGATGCCACAGACAAACACACTAACACACACACATAAGTCAAACTTACAGCATCTCTCTTATTTGATGTGCTTAAGAAGAACTGTAAAAAATAGGAAACATACCAAACTAACTTTTAGTCTATGTCGATGACACGGCATCATGCTGTTAGTTGAATATCAACCGCGGCTGTGCGCACAGTTTGAAATCAAAACAGGTTACGTTACTTTTTATCTATTTATCGTTTTTCTTTACTCTAACGATATGTTTATTATTACATCACAAAAATCTTTGAATATTGTTTCATTTTGTAGACAAAGTTTTTAAAGAAAGAACCATTCCAAAATATCAAAAATGCACAATAATGTTATTATTCAAGTTTTCACCACTGCTGGCACACCCAGAGTGCAACCCGTTTTTTTTCTGATTTTTGAAAAAGTTTTCTATTTCCTACAAAATCAGTTACATTATACAAAATAAAAAAATCAGCACTTTTGCAAGTTGAATGTTATCAGTTACATACAAACAAGCGTAAATGGGCATAGTTAAAGTAGGATTAGTTCGACATGCAGCGGCGGTTCGGGTCGCTGACGTTCCGACTTGTGCAGGTGCTTTCCGGGCACGGATGCTTCGGGAAGTATCTGCACAAGATCGCGAGACGGGAGGCGACCCCCGCCTGCCACGAGTGCGGGGCGCCAGAAGATACGGCGTCCCACACGCTGGGAGAGTGCGTCGCCTTCGAGCAACAGCGGCGTACTCTCTCAGCGATCGTAGGAGAGGACCTCTCGCTGCCGAGCGTAGTCAACGCCATTCTCGGTAGTGACAGGTCCTGGCAGGCGGTGGTCTCCTTTTGCGAAGACGTAATGACGCAAAAGGAGACCGCGGAGCGGGCCCGGGAGGACGATCCCAACACGGGCCCGCTCCGGCGCAGGCTGACCGGGGGTGCGAGAATGCGGTTCATCCGCCTTCAGAGTGCTTCCGATGCGGGGCTGCCGGGGGGAGTCGGGGGACTTCCTCTGGCCAGCACGGCCTCGCACGCCTGGGGGGCGACTCCAATGATCGGAGTCGCTCCTCTTTCAGCGCGGGAGGAGGCCCGGTGAGGACCGGGCCGTAGCCGCGGAGCGAGATGGTGAATGCCAACGTGACCCCATCTCGCTCCTTGCCGGGCGGCAGGAAGGTCATCGAGTGGTTTTTAGTCGGTTCGAGTCCGACATAACCCGCTGCTCTCCCCCGAGAGCGGTGGGTATCCGGGGGGATTTTCCACACGTAAAAAAAAAGGATTAGTTCCACAGCCCTACATAATACCTATTTCAGTCGTCACTGCAACCGCTAGACCACAGAGGCGATAAATTATTATTAAAAACAATTTTTAAAATGTAAAAAAAATTAACCCTATCTTTCGTAAACTACCACCGTTTCCAAACCTAGTCAGGCAGGAGAAGAAACAGCGAAAAAATCTCCTCGGCTATCAAGATTTCTGCAATTGAATTAATTGTAATTATAGGTCGCCTCTTTGGTCTAGCTGTCCGGCGTCAGACTTGACTTCTTTAGGTCCCGGGTTCGATCCCCGGGTCGGGCAACAAAAAAAGAAAATGAATATTTTCAATTTTGCAATAAAAATGACGTAGCTCTAGATTGGATATTATGTGCCACTTGGCGATAGGCTTGCCATCAATCACACTGTGGACTTAGTGTCTTCATCTAGTTGTGGATGACCTGGTTATGCCTCTGCCTAACGCTTCGAGGATATGGACGTAAAGATACTTTTTTTAGCATATAAATATGTTTACATTTTCATTTTGTTTTAATTTCATTCTTTTACATTTTCGGGTATTTAAAATGTAAATAGAATATGACATACTTACTAAATTTAAAGTATTTAATAATCCCCGACAAACTTCTGTAAAAATCTGTACTCGTGTTCTTTGGCGATCCCAGGTTCTTAAACTGTCGCCGGAATATAAAATATCATGGAAAGTCCGAAGAAGTCGGTAAAACCGCGAGGTCAGCTACACATTGATAAAATTCGAAACAAAAATCTTGATCAGTTTATGTGTCAAGAATTACCTAACGCATAGACAGATAGACAGATACGTGTTTATTGTATTATATACTTATTTGTATTTAGACAAAGCGCCAACTGAACACTCGCTTACAGCGCAGAGTTTTACGCAAAGCAGATTTGAATTCCGTATCAGACGAAATACCTTTTATTTCAATAGTGAATTTGTTACTAACCTCGAGGTTTTTACAACTTCACCGGGCTTTGTCGGCCCAGCAGAGACCCTCGTGAACTCAGCATACACTCTTTTTTTTTATCGGAAAGGGTTTAAAATCGTTTGTACCTGATTGTACCTATTTTTTTTCGTTTCTACCATAACAGCTACCAGGAATTCATGGGGCCCTTCATGAAATGGATGCAGCATGTACTCGTATTGTATAAGTAAATGTAAACTCTGGTCTAGGTCTCTTAAAAGCAATTCTTTTAACCGATCCGACGTTTATACCTAAATAGCAAGCAAAGGGTCTTTGGGGCTCAACATTAATACTTCTTCATTTTTTTTTATTTCAATGGGTTTTGAAATCGTTGTACGGTTTTTTGTTTGTTTCTCAGCAGTTACTGAGAAATGTACGCCCCACCCTTCAAATCAAATAATGCTATTATTTGAGTGGAAGCAAATTCTGCTTTAGGTGTTTCAACAAAAGTGTTTTAACAAAATGCGACGTTCCTTCGGAGAATTGGTCTCTCGGCCCAAAAATATGTTTCAACATTTTTGACACTTTTGAGGTTAAAAGGTTAAAACCTTGCCTCGTACAAATCGATGCACGCCAATGTCTGAGTTTATGGAAATATTTGACTTTGTCTTTTTAAAGGCAATTATCCCGAAATTCATCGTTTGTACCCCAAATGAATGGCCACTGGGCCTAAAATCATGTTTCAAGATTTTTGAAACACTCGAGGTTTGTACCTTGGTAAAATCGATGCATGCTATTATCTGAGTGAGTGCAAACTCTTGTCTAGATCTCCCGTAAGGCAATAGTTACACCCAAATTCGTTGTTTGTAGATCAATGGAGAGGCCACTGGGTCCAAAATCATATTAATTTCGCCCATCATTATTTAGCTGGCTTGGACTGGTCCCTACAACGCCAGCAACATGGGCTGTCTTCTGGGAGACCAAACTTCGGCTTGGTACTGCGTCCTGATTACAAAGTAGATCAATTAAATGGATTGTAGGTTATTGCTTGGTTTGGTCCGTTTTAGTACTTATAAACCCTAAGAGAACTTTGTTTCAGAACGTCGTGTTGTATTTGTCCACAGATTCTGTCAGTTTAAATTAACTATCTTTCGATAACGCATTGCAATATCATTGTTTTAAATATATGATCACAAACTTAAATATCAAGTGTAAGTAAGTTAGCTGTGTGTTTAAATTGAATGAATAGTATAGGTATAAAAAATAATTAATTTATGAGTACAATTTGACCTCTCGCCGCACGGGAGAGGGAAATCGGGAAATAAAACGGGTGGATATATAAAAGTTGAATTTTTTTTAATAATTATAAAAAGTAAAAGTCGGTTAAAGTTTTATAGGCAGGTGAGATTGATTATGAATGTTCTTTATTAAAACATGCTAAACAGCAATATTTATTGCACGTGTTCCATAAAGTATGCACTTCCTTTACTTTACTATTTACTTTAATACTCGAAAGAGTCAACTGAAGCTTGGTGTAGCAATCTAAACACATTTTTTGCGTCTCTTCAAAACATAACTAGTTTCCCTTTTTTAATTTTTTATTTGTACCTGAAAATAAAAAAAAAATACAGAGCAGCAACACACCCCAAATAGTATCTAGTGTAATTTTGTGCTTCGGAAATTCGACATCACCAGAGTGGGTAAGTAGATTATGGTTCTGCGGGTTTATTGTAATGTAAACTTAAATTTAGTTTAAGGTGTGATGTAACATAGTACATTTGTTTTTCAATCATCGAGAAGCAAGTTTATTTGTAGTAGTTTGTCACTATAAATATCATTCAAAGATGCACATTTGCTCATGTTACAATAATTTCCAAGCGATGATACAATCGGTGATTCTGTACAATTAAACTTGTTTCGGGCTGGTGCAGGTGATATAAGCGGTGAAGTTATAAAGTTATCTATATTAGTATAAGTGCGTTTGGTACTTGGACTAATAAAAAAGGTATTTTTTAATTGGAGTTAAAATATGTGGCTCTGAAGGTTTAGGTTGCTTAGGTTTCGGAAAATATTTCAAATTCACTATCGCTATCAGAAGTATCCTTACTGGTAGAAAAGTTTCTTTGCGCTTGTTTAACAATAATATTCTCTAGATTTTTTCATTTTTTTTCAAATTTTACGTTGTTTTGGATCTCACGTTTTTCTGAATTACTGTTATTTTCATCATACAAATCCCACTTCTTTTTGCTTCTTCTTGACATTTTCAACATGGCATTATATAGTCACTTAAATTTAAAACGCAAGACGAAAAATGAAATGAAATCTAGTCTTTAGCCTTCCTTAAGATCTAATTTATTGGTATTTAAGTATATGTCAAATAAATAAACTTTCATGTATAGACATGTGGTTTGTGCAAATAATCAATGTGTGATTTAATGTTCTGATCTCTCTTGGAATTCACAGGTTAGAAAATTAAGAAAAAATAATCACATTGCATTTCACTCTTTAAGACCTCTCCAAAATGTTCCGCCTTTGCAAACTAAAATTTATTGAATGCAAACCGTAATCCTTCCAATAATTGATTACACCAACTCTGTTCGACCTGTTACCTTGATGCCACTGAGAAGGTCGTCAATTAAAAATCTAAGTATTCGTTTTTTTTTGGCGTTTTGTTATGGTCTTAAAAATTTTGATTTCTTAGTATCGGGCTAAGCCTTAGTGGCTACTAATAAGCAAACGTAGACAACATCACAGTATTTGTTTTCTTTATGAAATTCTTTTTACGTCATTGTCTCCTAATTATCTTCTTATTTCTACATTATTTTTATTTATTTTTTTATAATCTCCTGATTCACCTTGCCGTTCAACTGTACCTATTATAAGATTTTAAACTTAAATCGTCTCGTATTATTAACATTTCTTAATTATTTATAAGGGATACTCATGATCTCTTTTTATTTTATTTGTCGATATTTCGGCCTTGTTGCATAGGCCGTGGTCACGACGGTCCCCACGTCCCGTACGTAAAAATGTACCTATTATATTGCAATATCCTTTAGGTTGCTCTGATGCATATTCTTATTATGTACAGTTCAAGTTGCAACATTGTGGAATTCCTTACCTTGTAAAATTCGTGGCTGTGAAACTCTTGATTCTTTTAAGAAACAGCTAAAAAACCATTTCCTTGTCATAGTATAGACTCTTAATGCGTTAGTATAAATTTACTTTATGAAAATGTTGAGTTTATTTTTGTTCATTTGTTTTATTTATATGTTATATGTGTAAGTTTATGAAATAGAGTATCTTCACACCAAGTCCCTTACGCGGTAGGCAGAGAGTATCGAGTGCCAGATCTCACGATCCTGACAAACCAATCTGGCTTCCTTCACATTCATTACCCTTATCATACAAATACGCGGGTTTCGAAGACTCTTGATCTGATCGTGAAATGTCAACCTTGGTCTCCCCCGGGTACCTACATCCATCCACATTCGCATTGTATATCTGCTTTGTCAATCTTTTATCTGACATTCTTTCCACATGCCCGACCAGTGGAGCAAGCACTTTCGCATTTTAACACCAACACTTTCTTTCAATAATAAATATAATAAATAAATATCTCTGGACAAGTTACACATATTGAATCTAACCCCAAAGTAAGCATATTATATGTTTGTGTTATGGGTGTTAGTCAACGACTTTAATACATAGAAATACTTAAATATATACCAGAATAAATTTAATAAACACTCAGACCCGGAAATGCAGACATCTAAATGTTCACCACAAAAATGCCTGCCCCCTTCGGGAATCGAACTCGAGCCTACTTTCATTCTTTTTCTGACATATCCAACTCTCGCTTCCATACAATAACGTTGAGATAAGCACAGAATTATGTAAAGCGAGTCTAGCTTTTAGACTCATAACCTTGCTTTGAAATAGCTCACCCAACGCTCCATTCACACTATTCTCTACACACACACTCTCCTTTCTACATCCACGATGTAGAAAGGAGAGTGCTTCCATCCCTGCTAAAAGCGCAACCAAGATATATAATTTCGTTGACATATTTTCATAGCATATATTTAGTAGTTTATTTATCTGTGCACCAGCTACTTATTTTATTTAATACTTCTTTTATTAGAGATAAGCTCGGCTTTTGTACTTTTGTTTTAAATATATTTTGTAATATAACTTTTGTACAATAAAGAGTTAATAATACTAATAATACTTACTTTTAAAAACTGTAATATGTTGAACCGTCGAGTACTATAATAGTCTAAGTTAATAAGACGGAGAATATTTAACTAATATAAGCACAGTAAAACTGTAAAAACCGAATTTGCTTTTAATATAAAAATTAAGTATTTTCCTTGATTTTCTTACAATTCTTTTTTCAGATTCAGACTTGCTAGCAATGGAATTACCCTGAATGTATCCTCTTTCAAGTTCAAAACTAAAGTTAAATTGATATTTATATGTCGGAGAAATATAATAACGCATAAAAAAGATAGTGTCTGCGACAGCGCTTGCGTTACACGAAACAGGATGGTAAATGGCACTGTGCGCACAACAGTATAACGAAACG
>NJDD01002180.1:0-14452 GCA_002245505.1 Calephelis nemesis | reverse complement strand
GTGTTGGTTGAGTAAGAATCGTGTAATAATTGTATTACATCACGAGGGAGCTAAAGTAAGGAAAGTCACAGATCACATGTAATAGTTGACCGAAGCGAAGTCGAGGTAGACAAACATGAGAGCAAATCAATTTGTCAGCTGTTTTACTAGCCATGGTATACCTATGCTATTTTTCTGACCAACGGAGTCTCGAACTTTACATATCTTCACGCAAAATCCTTTGAGTGGTAGGCAAATAATATCGAGTGTCGAGTTTGACGATCGGCACAATAAACGTACGTTGTCTTTGGATAATCTGCCGGTTTTCCAATATTTGTTACAAAGGACTTAGAAAAAGTCCTGGACGGCAAGGCAACCATCACGCTCTATCATCTCTGCTGTAACCATATTTACTACCGTAGCCTGACCATATATCATACTTCTAATTGCCCATTCAACTTTTTCCATATTTATACTATCGCATACATTCACTATTGATAAATCATTTTACTACTCAAAGCGGATGTATCTTGAGCATATTGAAAATACATAACACATAATACGAGTATTATCTCCATGGAATTCAGTCCACCGTTTTAACACGTCATCCACGCTTGCAAATATATCACTACTCTAATACTTTTCAATTCAAAAGAACAACCACAACAGAGTTTGGTATTCCACTCGAAGTTGTTGGCAAACCTTTCTTCCATTTTTATACTTTCTCTTTACTAAGTGTTGTTGCAACAACGATACCTTTTTTTGTCTTCAACTCTGTCATACTATTATTCGATTGCAAACATGATATATAGTCTAGCCAGGCATCCCTCTTTGTTTTATTTTCTTTATTTATCACATTGTGGGTCTTAGTGTCTTCGGCTAGTCGTAGGTGCCCTGGTTGTGCCTCTGCCTACGTCTTCGGGGATATGGACGTGAAGATACTTTTTTTTTCTTTATTTCGACATGCCAATAGCAATGCACACACAATATTACATTACAATATAACACTTAAAAATACATAAATGTTTGTATGTATGCCAATAACAGGCATGCAAAGTATTCTTAATAAATAAACTTTGACTTTTGAATGTCAACATGTTGCTACAGATGATGTAACATCTAATGATAATAATAATGATAAACATGTAATTATAATACACCTAATAGTGATAATGCTAATACAATTACAACTAAAAAGTAAATGAAAATAATGTTAGGCAGCAAAATATGACATTTTTTTTGAGACCAAGGCAAGTGTCATTAAACATATCGTAATATTTGGCCATACCTTTTGCTCGTCCACACAAATTTTCGACAGACGAGAGTATTTGTATATAATATGTCTTTCCTATAGAAACATGAAACATTTTCGTTTTCGGCTACTGTGAGTAATTATATGTCACAATTAAGGTCATCTGCTGGAGTAAATACTTACAATCTATATAATCAGATATCAATTTCTTTAACATGTTCACTGTGACATCATTTTTGAAGAACTTTCAGCTAGTGCTTCTGTAGATATAAAAGATCTCGAAACTAGTTTATCTAAGCATTCGTTGGAGACCTAATCTTTCTCCTAAAAATACATTTACGTAAATAATTTATATCTTCTAAAAAGACAAAGACATATACTTTTCGTGAATCACAGATTGTTCTACATTTTGCTAGGTTTGTACGCAGTTATGACATAATAATAAGCCACAAATACAAATCAAAAATTAGGTATTAATTGTATCTCGTACCGCAACCAGAGATAGATCAATATGTAAAGTAACTAGTGATGAGAATAAAATAAAATGTCATTTGTCGATGCAAAAAAATGTATTTATATCTAAGAAAAAGTAGTTATTTATTATAAATTATAGAAAATATTTGTCGTTAAAGCATGGTAAGCACATTGGTTTTTTTACATCATGCACAAATTTTTGATTTTTTAGAAGCCTCAGATCTGTTAAAAGTGTTAAATAAGTTAGGGACCTAATCCAGCTCTAACTTTTTTAATTATGTCTATGAACTCCCTTCAAGCAGGATGCAAATATGTACAAATGTCTTGCCCATACATGGACTTTACAAGTTAGAGCCTGGTGGCAAGGAGTGAATACATTTATAACTGAACGGCGATTGCTGAAAGTTATCATATTAAATTGTTTGAGGCGGGAATCATAGGGAGTACGATGAGATAATCCACGACAATAGAATGCCAAGTGCCTCGTAAACGCAAGCTGAATATTTTCAATACCCTGGGAGAGTGTGACATAATTGGGACCCCAAACCACCGAAGCAAATTCGAGCTGACTACATACTATCAAGTTAAATAGAATAATTTTCTTAGTTACGTATTTAAAGCCCTTTGTGTTTCTGTTTAGAAATCCAGGCATTCTTGCTGCTTTGGTGACAGTTATTTCTGTGTACGCTTCGAAGTTAAGTTTCTTATCCATCGTGACTCCTAAATCTCTTATTTCGGTCACTTTCTGCAGCAGGTCATTATTTAATTTATACGAGGACGTAGTAGGTTTTTGCTCACGTGTAAATTTAATATAATAAAATTTTCTAGTTTATTCACTTGTTTATTTTGTATTTGGACAAATGTCTTTAAAGGTTAAGGTGTATGAATGTGAGAATGCGTATGGGTGATCAAGTGGTGAACTGCCTGCTTTATTCAGACGATGCTGTACTTTTGGGCTCTACACCATCTGAGCTGCAGACACTGGTCATAGTTATGGAATGTGACTGTAAAGAAAGAAACATTTGAATGCGACGAAAACCAAAGTTATGGTGTTTGAAAGAGACGAAGCCAGAACGGATGTAAGAGTTTAAGTTGATGATATAGAATTGGAGCAAGTGAATGAAATTGTCTATCTTGGTTGCGCTTTTAGCAGGGATGGACAGTACATCGCGTATGTGGAGAGTAAGTGCAGGGAATAGTGTGAATGGAGCGTTGGGTAAGCTATTTCAAAGCGAGGTTTTGAGTCTAAAAGCTAGACTCGCTTTGCATAATTCTGTGCTTGTCACAACGTTATTGCATGGAAGCGAGAGTTGGCTATGTCAGAAAGAGCATGAGTGTAAGAAAAATGCGGTCGAAATGAGAGCACTACGGAAATGCTGACTGCACTCGTGACAGTGAGATCCGAGAAAGAGTGGGACTGAAAGAATGTGTTGGTGTTAAATTGCGAAAGAGCTTGCTCCGCTGGCTCGGTCATATGGAAAGAATGACTGATTAAAGATTGACAAAGCAGATATACACTGCGAATGTGGATGTAGGTACCCTGAGAGACCAAGGTTGACATTCCATTATCAAATCAATCGGATATCATCCGAGGGTGGTGTCAAAAGTCTCTAAAACCGGCGTGTTGTATGAAAAGGGTAATGAACGTGAAGGAAGCCAGACAGGTTTGTCAGGACCGTGAGGTCTGGCACTGGACACTCTATGCCTACCGCGTAAGGGATATTTGTGTATGTATGCTTTAGAAATCCGATTCAATCCGTTTGAGCAGCACCACGCATCGATTCTATTTAGGTCATTCTGAATTATTTTCATGTCTGATGTAGATGCGAATTTACTGTATAAAGTAAGCAAATGCGAAGAAACAGAATTAGCTATTATGTATTTCTGAAGCTACAAACTATCGTTTACAAAAGTGGAAAACAGAATGAGACCTAGATGAGATCCTTGAGGTACACATAAATCAACAGTATAGTCAAATAACCTGTAACCGTTTAGCACTAGGAACTGGAGTCTTTTTGCTAAGTAAGAGCGGAACCACTCTAGCAAGGATACATCGATTTCATACCCTCTTTATTTATGTATTAAACGGAAATGACATACTTTGTCGAAGGCTTTGAAGAAATTCGTATAAATGGCGTCCACTTCATGGCCCTTGTCATAGATAGCTGGACACCTCTTATATACCTACCCTCAAGTTATGAAACAAACAGTTAGACTCCAACAATATACTCACCAATCACAAATCAAAATTTACTTATATTAAACTAGCTGCCTGTTCCGGCTTCGCTAGGATGGTAATTTTTTTATCATAAATTAAGATGTAGGCTATCCTATATCTCAAGTTGGACCAGATTGCTCACGGTGTGCCACTTTAATTTAAAATCGGTTATGTAGTTTAGGAATAAATCGCGGACAAACATCTTGACATGAGATTTATGTATATTAATATTACTAGGCAACTTTTGTATTTTTTACACGCCATAATTAAAAACGTAAGCAAACAATAAATATGGCTGCTATAATTTACATCAACTTAGTGAACTTCGAGTCGAAGCGTTAACGCATGCCATAATGTTGCAAGTTCCAATATTATGATGCCATAGGAGACAAGTAAAACACACGAGTGTTCGTAAATAACTACTTATTTGAGTCATAAGTTACATATTATATATTATCATTATAAGCTACGTGGAAAAGGGCTGTATCGGTAGGTACTACACCTCCCCTTCTAATAATAAAAAAAGTAAAATATTGTCCTTTTTTAGCCTATCAAATCACATTAAACACACAAATAAAAGAATTGACTTACTACACAACATACAAATAGAAATATTGTAAAAATATAACAATTTTAAATTCTGAATTAATAGTCAAAATAATAATTATTTTTATTTACGAGTAGTGTATAGTTTTGTTCTATTTTTATGAACAATTTATTCTTTGTTAGTAACTAAAAATTTTACATTAGTGCCTAAATCTTTTAATACTAAGTAAGGACCTAAAAATATTGGTTGTGTTTGTCAGTACTTGGATTTTTCAATAAAATTTGACTATTGTTACTGTATGTTATAGGTTTACTATTTTTATCATAGCTTATTTTCGGATAGCTTTACTTTTTAATAAGTTTTCTCTTGCATTTTGATGACTTACTTGTAAACGATATTTTAATTCTAAGGGATAGCAATGAAAAATTATATAATGGTTCAACTACATTCACGTATAACGAAACGTTGGTCGTAGCGCCATTGGACGATAATCCTGACCGACACATGTATGACAATTTTTTTTCTTTATTATTACTTAATTTGCACCTTTCTGAGGCCGGCTAAGGCTACTTTTAAGCCATGCTGCCATGTACAAATTAAGTCTTTAGAGATTAATAATAAATGCAAATAATTAATAGACTGTAATAGAATCAGGCGCCGTTATACCACGTTGTGCTCCATCACATCTAATATGATTTGACATGTGTAGATGCTGTTCGCATCAACGTGTTAAATTTGCCCAATTTCTGCATAAAAACATTGTAGTACAAGAAGGAATTAATTCTATTGCTCGCAATAACGTGTCTACTGAATTCCAATCAGCCGATGCATGTTACATACATATAAGCTTAAGAAATTCGACTTACTTTCAAGCAACTACAATGCATTCATCCCATGATTCCATATAACTAGGATGGGATTTGTCAAAGAAGTCCCAACAGATTGGACCCTCGAAGAATTGATTACAAACATTACATGTCCAAAAGAATCTGTTTGTGCTACTAAGATTAGGCGTTTGAATAAAAGGTTCCACAAAGAAGGTAAAACTGTTTTGTCACCAACTACCACTTTTAGGACCACTGGGTCCTAAACCTTTTTAAGCCAATCTCTACCCGACAGAGTGTTTTACTACTATACCTCACTGACATCAAATTTCTACGATCTACCTGTGATACAGTGCAGAAACTGCTGCAGGTTTGGTAAAGTCGCAAAGCAATGCCGATCCAAAGCCAGATGTTACAAGTGCACACAACCACATAGAGGAGATAGTTGATCCACCGATGAAAACAATTTATCATGTTTGATAAGCTCAGGTAGTTATGGCTACTTGTCCTAGTTGTCCTGAACATAATAGGCAAAGAAGTTTCAAAATGGTTATCCCTTTCCCTAGAGTCAGGGCCATGCCAGTTTCCAGTCATTATTCCGGCCATGCAAAAGCATCTTGCTCTTCACAATCCACTATCCCTCATTAAAACCTATCATCTTCTGTTCTTCCCTCAAACCCGTCCCACACGTCCACCCCATCGTATTATGTTAAAACTGTTTATAAATCAACCCGCCCTAGACCAGTTCTGGGAAAATCATATTAAAAATATCTCATGCTCAAATTACTAGCACTCCCAAGCCAATTATAAGCCAATTAAAAGCCAATGGTTGTGCACTGTCTAGTCAACCACAACAAATAGAACTGATAACAGCAAGGTTTCCCTCACAAGGTTTTTTAAGAGTACCATAAATTTTATATAGCAATATAAAATCCCTTTTGTTCTCGTTTCATTGGAAAAAGATAGCATGCACTTAAAACAAGTTTAGTTGGTGCTCAGCAGAATTTTCACAAACACCAAAAAAATAATCTATTAATAAAACCAGAAAGTTAAAATTTTCAATAAAGCTTCATTGTCCCTCCATTCAAAAATTGTGATACACCGACAGACAAACGACAAACAAACTGGTTGATAACATAAAATAGAGTCCGGGCTCGTGGTTTCAGTAATTCAAATTGTACAAAAGAACAAATATTTTGACCAACTGTAAAGGTTCTAAATAAAAAAATAAACTGAAAAATGTTTTACTTTTCATAACTAATTGTTGTTATTTTTTTCTAAACAAACAGAGACTCCTTCCAATTTTATAACAAACAATATCGATAGAAATGACTGAAGACCTTTTTTACCTTACATGGCAAACTTTACGAATAGTACGATTCCGTAGCCATAACGTTGGCAACCCAGCCGCCATGTTTTAAAAACCACTTTGTAAACATGAAAACGTGTCTCCATATTTAACTCATTTAAAATGTTAATTTTTTGTTTTGATCCCGATCTTGGATTTGCAGATTGAGAAAACTAGCACCGCTCAACACACTAGATTGATTTTTCTGTCTGATCTGCCCTATTTGACCTACACTAGTATTTGATATTCTGGAACTAGTTTTTACAGAAATTGTTTTTTGTTCCTGCAACGAGATTATGATAACCACGAATAATATGATGTCTTCAATAAAACTCGTAAGTACAAAACATTGTTAAAACTTAAAATACAATTAGGTATTATGATTAGATAGAACTATCCTGTATTTTGAGTTGGATATTTTAATTCAGTAACTTGAATTGAAAGCTTCGTAGGTTTTCGGAACCGTTTCTGAAAAAGGTAAATACATTTACAACTAGATAAATAAATTTTTAAATGAAAATGATAAATTCTAACCTTAAATGCCAATCGAAAATTTTTATGGTATGTTTGCTATCTTTAGTTTTATGTAGTGATTGTTTCATTTTCAACTTAATGCACGTTTAAATAGATTATTAAAATTAATTGGTGTACAGAAAAACAAATTTGAATATAACCAAGAAGGTTATTTAACTATAATAATAGATATTATGTAGAAGTCCAACTGACCAAAGAGGCAGTTTAATAAAACTGTAAATATATGTTCATAACATTATTGACATTGATTTTGTTCAGTTTTGCTTTGTGTATATACTATAAATCTTTCATCATACTAAACAGTCAAATTTTGTTACTTTCATAATTTAAAGTCATTTTAAGTAATATACATATTAAAACTGAGATGAATACATTCTTATTATGTACTTAACAATTTGGTCATATTAATGTCATATGACCCAAACATGAGAAGCGAGAACACCAGGCTGAAAATTTAAACAGAATTATTTAGTAAATATTTTGTAGAAGCAAACAATGTAAAAAAATTGTCAAACTCTCTCTTCTGTGTTTTATCATTTACAATATTAAATTTTATGATCATTGAAATTAAATGAATTTCTTTTTATTTCAGATTTTGATGTTTTATACCTATTTCACACATTGTATGACTCGGTGATGGGAGTTTTTACAAAAAAAGATGTCAAACAACCATGGCTTGGTTCTTCGCTGGATTAGATTTAGACAAAGATGTGGTCAAAGGAAAAGATAGAGCCTGGAGTAAATAAAATTCAACTCTAAAAAATAAAACTGTGTAGGTACAAGAGGGAAATAATGAAGATATTAGGGAAATAAACAAAAAATTAAATAAATTACAGAGAAACCTGTTTTATTTTCATCCCCATGCAGCGCTCCCAGTGACAATAAAAATGATTGTAATTTGATAATCAATAATTTTTTTACAAACAAATTATAGTCATATTTTATTGTCACAAAAATTAAATCTGAAGTCCTCATAAAGGACCTATATAGAGGTTATACCATACATCTAGATATTAAATATTTTGTTCTCGAACGCGATGTGGCATGGCGCTACTGTTTCATTTTCGTTGACAGCTGCATATACTGCTTACTCTATTCCTATATATTAACATACTTTATGATAAAAAAGTAATTGTCATGTATGATGAGCTTGGTCCCGTTATGGCAAAAATATTTGTTACCTAGATGGCAGTCTGTACGTAGTACTCTAATTGGTCTGTGACTACATTACTTAAATTACTAGGCAAGATACATACTTTTCCAAATACGTATATATTTGGTTTCAGTGTGTACCCTATTGTTATAGGCAAAACACCAGTATGGTAGCCAGCTACTCAAAGAGTTAGTATAATTTTCAGAATTAATCCTGAGATACGCACCCATCGTTTTGTGAGAATTTTCCAACGCCCCTATGCTCTCATGATAATAAGAAGTAGAGGTGTTGTGGTTTATTTTGAGTAAAGTACATACCTCTTTTATAGTGTTTGCTTACTCTATTCCTTTATATTAACATACTTTATGATAAAAAAGTAATTGTCATGTATGATGAGCTTGGTCCCGTTATGGCAAAAATATTTGTTACCTAGATGGCAGTCTGTACGTAGTACTCTAATTGGTCTGTGACTACATTACTTAAATTACTAGGCAAGATACATACTTTTCCAAATACGTATATATTTGGTTTCAGTGTGTACCGTATTGTTATAGGCAAAACACCAGTATGGTAGCCAGCTACTCAAAGAGTTAGTATAATTTTCAGAATTAATCCTGAGATACGCACCCATCGTTTTGTGAGAATTTTCCAACGCCCCTATGCTCTCATGATAATAAGAAGTAGAGGTGTTGTGGTTTATTTTGAGTAAAGTACATACCTCTTTTATAGTGTTGGCTATAAACTCTGTACCACGATTGGTCGCTATTTCACGAAGGATACCATACATTAGGATAAATCCTTCCACAAAGGCTTTCGGAACACTGTTTGCCTCTTTCGTTGGCAACGGGTAAGCTGAATTTAGTAAGTTCACATTGTAGAGTGAGTATATATGTACACTGATCTTTGTTTATTGGACCCACTATATTGTATAGATATATTTTGTCAAACGCTGATATAGCTGTTAACGTGATAACCATAGGCAGCTTCGTATTGATACTATATTTTTGAGTTTGGCATTTGCTACACTTTGAAACAAAATCTTTTATATCTTTATGAATGGAAGGCCAAAAATAATAATTATTTCTTAATACTGTTAGTCATCCTCTTAATACCAACGTGGCCACTCGTAGGTAATAAGTGGAAATTATTTAATATCACTCGCCTATTCTACGTCATCGATGCGTTGTACTCCTTTAACAAAAATTAACGGCGGTATTCTCTATACCTACAATTCTGCTTTTGACTTATTTTCTGAGTTTCTTTAAAATATTGAAGTAACTCATTTATTAATATCGATTTTTTTAATTTTTTGCTACGTATAGTTCCTTAATATTCAGCTTTTTACTAATAACCCTAAATCTCTCACTACTGCGTCTCGCGCCGGCAATGATCGAGTTAATGGGGCCATGTGAATTACGTATTTTGTTGATATAAAATAGTAAGACTCGTCCGATATGTATCCGTCTCTACGTAAGTCTTGAATAGTTTTTATATCCGTACAAGATAGTTCAACAAGATCTGAGGGTTTTTTTTTGAATACCTCAACAGCTTTAGGGTGATCAGTCCTCGAGCTGGTAGACATTTCATCAACCATCGTATCTGATGAAGTAGCCTTAGACTTTGCGTTTGTTGTAACCGCACTTGAGCACGAGTCATAACGTTTAAAACTCTTTGATTTATTTGGCATAATTCTTAAGAGGAAGATTAATAAATTATAATAATTAATACACTAAAGGTCTGTTTGAATTTTAAATTTTCTGTCGTATAAATAAGGACGAAAATATTTAACGCTCCAAACCACGGCTAGCAATTCTTTTTCGATTATAGGATAGTTTAATTCGGCTTTAATTAATCCCCTGCTCGCGTAAGCAATCGGTCTACCGTCTCCGTTACATGAACATACAGATCCACTATACTTGACTACTATGACTTGATGAGTCAGTTTGAAGTTTAAATTCATTATTTTCGGAAAAATTTGGATACGCTAGTACAGGAGGGTTGATTGCTTAGTTGGTTGTTGGTTTTTAAAAAATTAAATGATTTTTCGCATTCGTTGCTCCATATAAAAGATTTTTTTTACATAATAATTTATTTAATGGTGATACTATTTCGGGAAAATTTCGTATAAATTTTTGATAGTAATTTGCGAAGGCTACAAATCGTTTCACTTCATTGCAGTTTTTAGGACGGAGATAATTTTGTAAAGCGTTGACTTTATTTGGGTCTGGTAATATTTCTTTTTCAGACACTATATGACCTAAATATATGTTTCTTTCTGTAAAAATCGACATTTCCTGGGATAAAGCTTTAAATTTACTTTACGTAATCTATTAAAAATATCCATTTAATTTTGATTGTGTTCTGTTATATTTCGACCAAACACGACTAAATCATCCTGATACACTACACTAAACATTTTTCAAAATTAAGGCCTGACTTTGCAACGGTCATCATTCTAGAAAACATACTTGTGCTAGTTTTTAATCCCATCGGTAACCTTGTCATTTGGTACTGATTTGAACTCGTAGTATACGCGGTATATTTTACTATTTTTTTCAAGGTCACACTGAAAATAACCTTGAAAAAGTCTAAATGGCTAAAATAGACGGCTCCCGATAAGGAATCCAAATCGGTCGTAATATCAGGTTAAGGAAACTTTTCATCTTTCACGGTTTGATTTAGTTTTCTGTAATCGATAACAATACGACATTGTTTTTTACCTGATAAATCAGATTTTTTCGGTACCTACCGAAAATAGGGGACTGGACCGCTCGCTACGGCTTTTGTCGATTATATCGTTGTCTAACACATGTTTGATTTGAGACTCAATTTCGGATTTTTGGACCTGTGGTAGCCCATAAGGTTTTACGTACACTGGAATTTGGTTTCGATAAAAAAAAAGCTATTTATAAAGATTCGTAATCGATTATTTATCCCCGAGCAAATGGCAAATGTCGGGATATTTAGCACAAACATTTTCCATATCTGTTCTTTCTTCGTTATTTAAATAAAAAAAAGATTTAATTCCGAAAATAACTGTTTTATTATATTAGCATTGTTTTGTGATTTATCAAAACTACAAATATAATAATCACAAAATCTTAATGTTTCAACGTAAACAATATTTAATGTCGTGTCTATTTCTCTGGTATTTAAAATTCTAACCGGTATTTTGCCATTTACAGGACGAACAATCATACTGGCTATATAAATTCCATGGCATAACTCTTGAGATTTTATAATAAAAAAATCGTCAGCATGTCGCGTACTGAGATGAATTATAGATTCATAACGCTTTGGTATTACTACATGTGAACCCTGTGACGAATTACTTATCTCAAAGGATACAAATACATTTTGTCGTGACAGGATAGTCAACCGTAATATGTCTTACTCGTAATCTAAATGTGCATTATAAACACTTAAAAAATCCAGACCTGATATACCGTTAGTCTTGCAGTCTAAAACTTATGTCTAAAAATATGACTTCTATACTCTAAATTCAAATATACATAACCTCTAGACTCTATTTTTCATTTATAGTTATGTTTTGTGAATGAAAAGGAATAGGTACGTAGGCGTTGAACAATATCAAACTTTACTGCTGAAATTGACGCGCCTGTGTCGATTAACCAGCTATGTTTCTAATCTCTAATATTAAAGTAAACTCTATTTATAGTATTACATGAGCATGAATAATCATGCACGAAAAAACTGGTTTAAATTTTCATCGCTAGCGTGACCATGAGTTGAGTTGAGTTTTCTAAGGCCGGTGGTAACCCCTTTTTAGGCAACATCGTATTTATGTATCTATATTCCTACATTCCTATACCCTATTCCTGACTTTTTTCTCTATGAATTTCGGCCACGGTACACCCGAGTCATGTGACCGATAAGTGAGGGTTCAAGTACACATATCGGCGTTATTAGTAGTAGTGCACGACTTACCTCTTTGAGATGAGTTGTGATGCCATATATAATGTGACACCCTACCTGGTTTTTAATAACCTCTGCGCAGCGACATCATGGTAGGCTGCCTTGATGTTGGTGGCGGGGCAGTCAGCTCCTCGTCTTTGGCCGTTAGAATGTAATTGCGTGCAACTATAACGGTGCTTAACCTAGGGTCAGACAAGCCATCACAAAATCGTTTTATACACAACTGTTCGTTTAATGGAAACAAAACTGATAAACATTGCTCATTTCCGCCTGCCTTTGATATTGTTAGATCTGTAAACAATTTTTTTAATTAAGTGCCAAAACTATCAATTGATTTATTTTTTTGTGAACAGTTAAGTATTTCATACTGCAAGGAAGTAGACGATTTTTTGGGTATTAGGTGTTTTCTAATATCCTTTACAAATACAATGATAGAGTCATATGACTTAGCCAAACGTAATTTAGCCGGTCCACTTAATCTTGTTTTGAGGACAAAATTTATTAAAAGTTTTTACCCGAGTCGTCTAACAACTCTGCATACATTTCTATACCATCAATTAACTGCATAGTAGAGGCCTCTGTTCCATCTATTAAAGGTAACAAAGAAATAGCGGTTTAAGGCAAAACTTCTCCATTGCTAGACTTTTGTTTGGACTATTACACAAATTCTTTATGTCACAATATAATTCTTGTATTTTTAAAATGTATTAACGATTTCTAAATCTTTGGAGCTTAAATTTTCTAACACTTCTCCTATATTGTCTTTTAACACGTGGAACGTGTTTATCCCGGGCCTCTTTGAATTTAATCGTTAAAATGTTTCCTTTATATCTATCCTCACCCTTTTTTACTAAATATGTTCTAATATACTTTAGACCATCATAAATAGTTTCTAATTCTTCCATCAAAACTCATACGTTTCAAAAATTATTGTAATATAGACGAAAATCTAATACCTAGAATCCAGTAAATCATAAAATATTCCCATTCTTATATTATAATATTATGTGGAGTGTGGGAATCACTCCTACATCAGTACGTCCCGGCGCGGTGGATTTAATTTTCAGTCAACGCCGCGTTAAGCGCTTAATTTACACTACATAATATGTAAAATAATTATTCCTTACTGTCTCTAAGTATACCTATTTTCCCAGTCTATACTTTTATAACTATACCGAAATGACAATTTTTGTTGAAAACGATAACACTACTAATTTTTACGACACTTTTTTTACTGCACTTCACTTCACTTTTGTTCTTGATACCATTAAATCGCCGTCCCCGGAGAATATAACGATAACTACCACTATCTTAGTTTTAGTTTTATTCTATTTTTGATATCTGTGGGTGCTGATACACCTGCTCAATTTTTTTCGTGACTCTAATACTGTTATTTACGAAATTATAAAATGTTACAATACTATTCGATTGTTCGACCCATGTCTGAAGTTACAAGAATATAATTGTACTGTTAGATTATCCAAATACATTTAAACGTGTTATTATGACAAACAGTCATAAAATTATATTCTCGTGAAAAATATTCGAATAGATACTGATAAAAGCAGTTATCATTTTATTCTCGTACAAAACCATCCGTACATTTCGTATAATGTTTTGTTAGTACTACGATTCTTAGAGTGCGAAACTGTGAAATATATTGTCATGCTAATTTAAAGATTTTAATGGCAGATACAATATTGCTAGGGATTCCCCGATGTGTTTATTTACATATTGAGAAACTAATCAGTATGTATTAAAACGTCTTTGTAAAAACTTTTTACCTTATTAGCTATTTCCATATATTCCATAATGACAATCAACCGTCAACCTCATATAGTA
The DNA here is from genome assembly GCA_002245505.1 of Calephelis nemesis. Taxonomy (NCBI): domain Eukaryota; kingdom Metazoa; phylum Arthropoda; class Insecta; order Lepidoptera; family Riodinidae; genus Calephelis; species Calephelis nemesis. The sequence goes on along the minus strand of NJDD01002180.1, from coordinate 345 downwards.
TTATTGATACTCAAGATATTGACGAAAAAAAGAAACAACACAGTTTGATGAAAGCATTGACTTAGATGTAACATTACAACCTCAGAATACTTGTGATAGTATATTGTCAAACAAAACTTTTACTGACAATATGAAAAAGATACCAAATCATCAGGATCTAACACTAGCAGAAGAAAACAATGAATATCACAGTGCTAATACTAACGAACTAATAAATAGCATATTGTTGCCAACCACTCTGGTAGAAATAGAAAACCAATCCGAAAGGTAGTTCAAGAAATTCAGTTCTTGAAAAAACATACAAAATTAATACAAGAAAACGGAAACAAAATCTCAATGCAAGAC
>NJDD01002179.1:0-18628 GCA_002245505.1 Calephelis nemesis | reverse complement strand
TTAAGCTTATTACCTCCTCCTCCACCTCCATTCCTGTCCTCCACCACCTAGAAAGTTACATGTGCAGGCCCGGTAGATTTTTTGCTTACTGAAGCTACTGTCGACATTGCTGTATATCAACAATCCTGATAATTTTAAGACAAATCTAGTATCTGATATCCTTATCTTAAAAACACAGTTTCATCTAACACGCGGGCATACATACAGTACCTGTAACTTCTATGTTCTTATTATCAGACGACCCAGGTGCTTGTTTACTTTCTATACAAAACAATTACAATCAAAAAGTCATGTGGCACCTTCTATTACTAGGTACTACTATATAGGGTTTTCCCTATTGGCGGACTCAAGCTACCACGCCCTGTTTCTATATTTTATTACCACTTTTTTGTCCTTTATTTAAGTTGCTTAAGTAAGGGTTAGGTTAGATTTTTTTGAGTGAAAACTTCTTTAGCGGCGTTGCGCACTTTTTTTGGAATGAGTGAAAACTTCTAAACTCGCGTCAGGACACGTGACCTGATCGAAAATTCGTAAAACGGCGCAAGGCGCTTGCGCGAACAAGACGACGCAGGGCGCTTGCGCGGATGTGTTGTCATGTTTGTGTACGATAGCGCAATAAATGAATATTGTATTCGACCACATAAATGATAGTACGTTCATACTCATAATTAATTAAAGCAATTCGTGCAATATTATTCCCTAACCATTCCAAAGTATCAAAAATGCACAACTTTAATTTTCAAGTTTTCACTTCTGCCGGCACTCCCGAAGTGCAACCAGTCGTTTTTTTTTGTTTATGATGTGTCGTAAGTTTTAGTCTGTCAATAAATGTTTTCTTTGTAGCTTAATATGATTCCACCTTGTTCACTTACCATAAAGAGATGTAAGGAGCATTGTATTAAGCTATTAGTAGGTAATAAAAAAGTATTTTCTCTTCCATGTCCTCGAAGAGGTAGGCAGAGGTGCAACCAGGACACCATGACTAGCCGAAGACACCAACTCCCGCAATGTGATATATCCCGAGCAACGTTATTTTTATTGGGAAATTGCAAAAACACAATTTCTTTTTGTTTCCCGACCCCGGGTCAGTCGGATCGAACTTGGGACCTCGTGGAGTAAATCCCTGTACTGGACTACTAGACGCTGTAATAAAAAAATATCAGCTTAAATAGTCTATGCCACTTACCAGCCTCAGATGTGACAGAACGAGAAAAAAACATACTTTCGTATTTAAATTGGTAGGATACGTCTATAATAAGTGTTATATTTCTCCCACGCTCACGGTGTGCTTAAACCGTGACGACATCGTTAAAAAATTAAGAAAATTGAAATATTTTTAACCGACTGACTAAAAGGAGGTAATATGTGTGACATTTATATTTTTTAAATAAAAAATTCTTTACCGGCGTTGCGCCCTTCTTTGGAATGGGTAAAAACTTCTAAACTCGTATCAGATTGTCAGATCGAAAATTCGTAAGACGGCGTAGGGCGCTTGCGCAAATATTCGTGTTGTCATGCTTGGTTACGATAGCGCAATAAATGAATATTGTATCCTACCACATAAATGATAGTACTTTCATACTGATAATTAAAGCAATTCGTGCAAAATTATTCCCTAACCATTCCAAAATATCAAATTTTTTTACACACACATACAAACAAAGACAAAGTTAGACAAAGACTTTCTTGTATTAAGACGTGCATAGAAGGTTTGTGCTGTTATCGATTACTCCTTCCTTAATGAACCTTACAAATTATTATTATTTTTTTTAATTGAAAGAGGAGATTCTGAGGTAGGACCTGCCAGATGCCAAGTTTGGATTTGTCAGTGGATTTTTTTTCTCTAGACTCTCTTAAGACTCTTCTAGTAAGAGATAATCGCGGCCTGTAGACACCATAGATGTTGCAGGTGCGTCTCTATCTTATGGCTGAGATGTAGGATCAGTCAATTGTGCAAGTCAACTGGCTTCCCTACCCTCTGGACAGGAATCTGATACTGGCGGCAGGAATAGGTAATTCCGTGGGTTGATCATTATCCGGGTAAGTTGCTGCACAGCACTCTTCCGCCAGTGGTTTAGTTGAGAATTACCTATGTGACCTATGCTGACCTCTAACGAGCCTGGCAAAGATGCAGGTGGTCTATTCTACTTAGTAGAGTCAGACCAACACTGGGACCAACTTAGCAAGAGTTAGAATTATTATGTTCTATTTTTATCTTCGGTGTCTTTTAATCAGCTTGTTTTTTTATCTTTCAAACCTATAAAGATATTTTTAAGTAATCCGTTACTCAATTTAAACACAGTAAAACTAAAACCGACTTCGACAAAAAAAAAAATAACTCGTCGTCAGGTCAAGATTTGGTGGCAATAGGGTTACTTTTGAAGTATGCTCTTTCAAAGAAGAAAACAATTTTTGAAATTGGTTCATATATAACGGGGAAGTCGATTCACATCACAAAAACATATAGGTATATTTGTAAATGTAAATAGCCTACCGGTTTCGCTTATACAGCATCATCAGGGCTAAAACTTAACCGGTTACAGTAATCGGTTGGCTATTTACAAAATAATAAATTGTAAGTGTTTCTTTGTTTAAAATTATGAATATTTGAATGTTTTACCAAGCGCCGACGATATTAAATAAAATATGTAGAAATTGAACATGTAACCTCCTCTTTTTAGAAGTCGGTTAAAAATCAATAACCTCCGATAATACCTGTATAATGTAGCTTAAAACCATCTCTGTCAGCTTTTAAGCAAAAAAATCAGCATCGAAATCGGTCTATCCGTTCAAAAGTTGTGATGCCACAGATATACACACAAACATACGTCAAACTTACAGGGATGCTTTCCTGTCGGGGTTAAAACCATAACCATTTTAAAACAGCGCAATCGAGTCAAATGTTGATCAGAAAAGACGTCACATGGCTCGATTAAGCTAATTTACTTTCATGTGAGACGCGTGCAGTCTTGTTTATCTATCTCTTTTGTAGCGATTTCACGCTTATTTGATAATTACTTTTGTATAATATTGACTATAAAGTTTAAGTATGATTATTATATCGACCATGTGATAACGTTAAAACCCGAATGTAAGTGAATATAGTCAACAAATTGGTTACTATTTGTATACTATTTATCGTACTTAGTACTTTAAAAAGGATGGAGGGGCGGTGGTCCCGTTACCCGTACCTGACATTGGCTAAATAAGTCGTGAAAGGCACTACGATCGAGTACGTTCATAAATGACGGGGATATCGATTCACATCAAAAATAAAGAAACACTTGTACTGTTTTACGTATCACTTATAATTTAGTATTTTGTAAATAGCCTACCGGTTTCGCTTATACAGCATCATCAGGGCTAAAACTTAACCGGTTACAGTAACCGGTAGGCTATTTACAAAGTAATAAATTATAAGAGTTTCTTTAATTAAAAATATTAATTATAATATAATGAAATATAATAATATTTATAAAAGAGGAAGAAGGAAGGGGGGTATCAATTTGACTGTATGTTTTTTATTTTTTTTTTGAATATTTGTTAAGCGATTACCGATAGATTACTGAATCGTCGTTTTTAATCTTTGAAGCAAAATGAGGCGTGTTATAAGTTTGACGTATCAGTGCGTAATTGTGTCTGTCTGTTATGATGCCACACATCATAACTTTTGAACGGATGAATCGATTTCGATGCGGATTTTTTTGCTTAAAAACTAATGTGATTGAGAAGGTTCTTGGCTAAATTACCTGTAAGGTTTAATCTGGGGTTGCTGAAAATTCTTATGACTTTTCTTGAAATAAATAACTTATTAGACAATTAAATAATATAATTAAACATATCTATTTGCATCTACATAATATATGATCACAAGTTTTATTATTTTAAGCCTTAGTTAAACCGTGTAGGTTTTTTGTTAAATTGCAAGTCGTTTCGTATTTTGACATTTATATTTTTTTAGCTGAACCGACTGACTTTTTTCTGTCCTAACTATGAATAATGAAGATTTTTTAATATTTTTTCTGCTGACATAAAAATACGCGTTCTGTGAAAACCAAGAGAAGCATAGATTCATATTTTGACATAGATTTATTTGTATATCTGAAATTTAGATTTTATTAAATCTGTTTCTGTTTACCTATTTATTTATCAGATTTTGTTAGGTGGTAAAATTTTGGAACGAGTCGTCCGAATTTGTACCAACAACTTCTTTAGTCTCTGGTTGGCAACGCTCAATTACCACAATTGGTACATCTGATGTATGTTTCTTACCATCATAAAGTCACTGAAAAAAATATATTGCATAACAATTTGTGATTTTCAGGTTTCTTATTTATACAGATTTATTAATATTAGTTATATTGTTTTATAGTATGTCATTGTTGAGTTTTTTTTATATTGTTACTATGTGTAGGTTATTTATTTATTGTGCATGATGCCTTCCACTGTTTCATCACAGATTCTAAATTTTAGGGTTGGCTGGAAGAAATCTGTAGACCTAGAGATAAGCGCACCTTTTATGCATTTCTGTTTATCACTGTCCATATTTTAAGTCATAAACTGTGTACAATAAAGAAATAAATAAATATGTATTAACGTCAAAATTTTGCAGCTTGAAATAACGACACTAGAGTTTGTGACACCAAATTGCAAGTTTGAGAAGATGTCGAATTTTCATTAACTCCGTAATGTTTTACTAATCCCAGCCCTTGAACCTGAAATGCGCGAGTTTCACAAATAGATCGCCAAAAGAGTTACGTTTGCCAAGTTTATGTCTCAGCGGCGTGCCAAGCCGGTCTCGTCTGTACTTCCTTCTTACATCAGCGTTTCTTAAACTTGGGTACGTTTACCCCACAGACAATTTAATGGGTTTTTTAACGACTAATGTGTTTCCAACCTCGCGGTTTTTACAAATTCACTGGGCTTTGTGGGCCGAGCAGACTGCTCAGCCTGAGACATTATTATTTCAATTGATTGGACTGTTCTCTACAGCGCTAGCAATAAGGGCTGTATTCCGGGAGACCGTACCTCGACTTGGTGCTGCGTTCTGGTTACTGGGTGGATTGGATAGAGGAGTAGTGGCTCGTCGCTCACCGTTAGGCGCAAGAGACATCTTCGTCTCCGAGACTGTGTTTGTGTTTGAGTTGGAAGGGCGACTTACGTTTGCCGCAGTTAGGCGCCGGGTGCAAGAGATCTTCGTCGCTGAGACCGGCGGCGACGGTGTAGTGTATTGTCTTGGGAGTTTGTGTTTGGCTTGGGAGGTAGTCTAGCGTTTGCTGCGATTATTGGATCCGATAGGACGTGACGAATGGAACTGCGGTTTATACCTGTACTAAGTAATTGTCACTGGCCAAATTAGATGAATTACTCTTATTACTACAATTAGTGGTCGAAGTTCAACCAATTATTCTTTGGTTCAACTATGATCGATTATAGTCACATTCATTAATACTATAGATGAATAATGTATATTAAGGGGCTTTAAAGACGCAAACCACAAATATAAGATACGCATGTGTGTAAACTGTTTTTTTTATTTTGTATACCTATTTGTTATTAAATTTATTCTATCAAAATCTGTCTCGTCATGATATAAACACAATTTATTTAGAAACACTTGTACTTCCCACAATATATTTTTTATTTTTATGATTTAGCCAACCGGTTTCGCTATACTATAATAAAAAATATATTGTGGAAAGTACAAGTGTACAATTGCATCAAGAATGGAATTCCACCAAACACCGACGATAAAAAGTATAGAATCTATGATATAAATAAAACAAAGAAATATTGCTTTGTTTTATTTAATCAGGAATTATGCCAAAATATTGTAAATAATCATTAATTATTGATGAACTAATTATAACTGAATGCTCCACAAGTCTGACGTTTTATCTGTTTAAGGAGACTTATAAGCTTGTTTAACATCTTTCACTACGAAAAAGATAAATTCTAAAGCTTTGTTATAAATTTGAAAGTTTAGACAAATCGTTTCTAATAAAAAAATAAATGTCGATTTCGTGAGCAACGAATTCAATTAGTTCTTACAATTCCTAACTTAATTAACTGATGGTGTTTACAAAAAAGTTTTACTTAGGTTCGTATCTACTTTACAAATTTTGATTTTTTGAAGTGAAACTTCTTTAGAATCGTTGTGATTTCAAACTGGATGCAACGGAAAAACTACACGACGGTAAGAGACACAAATACAAAAACGTGTAGGATTACATACATACATACATTTCTTCACGCCAAGTCCCTTACGGGGTAGGCAGAGAGTATCGAGTGCCAGACCTCACGATCCTGACAAACCTGTCTTGCTTCCTTCACATTCATTACCCTTTTCATACAAACACACCGGTTTCGGAGACTCTTGACACCACCCTCGGATAATATTCGATTGATCTGATCGTGAAATGTCAGCCTTGGTCTCCCCGGGTACCTACATCCATCTACATTCGCATTGTATATCTGCTTTGTCAATCTTTCATCTGTCATTCTTTCCACATGCCCGAACCAGCGGAGCATGCCCTTTCGCATTTTAACACCAACACTTTCTTTCAATCCCACTCTTTCTCGGATCTCACTGTTACGAATGCGGTCAGCGAGCGTTACACCACAGATTTTCCGTAGTGCTCTCATTTCGACCGCATTTATCCTACTTTCATGATCTTTCTGACATACCCAACTCTCACTTCCATACAATAACGTTGGGATAAGCACAGAATTATGCAAAGCGAGTCTAGCTTTTTGACGTGTAGGATTATATGTATATATTCATGTTCTTCTTTCTCGATTTACTTTAGTTAGAGATATACTGTTTGTTTGTTTGTTGTATGTTTCTTTCTATGTCTCTTATAGAGAGAGACTGACAGAGATAGAGAGAGATAGAGATAAATAGAGATTGATAGACACTGATCGAGATTGATATAGATTGATCGAGAGAAGACAGAGAGTTTCACTTCTATCGTGTGTGAACCGCACACACACTTTTTTTTATTTCTTCAGGGTACGCAGAGTCATGAAGTTTGGGAACCCTTGCCTTATAGTAAACATATTAAATGTCCCAACTGATTCATCAGAAGTCGCAAAAACAGCGTGAACATAAATATGGTAGATATATTAGTTCATTTTTCTAAAATGTAACCAACTTTTCGGCTCAAAACAGGTCAAAAATTGTTAAGTCAAGTAACAGTTATAATGAACGCATGTATATAATGTAATACTAAAGATAAATGTTACGTTTATGTAAATTTAAAATACTAAGAATATAAAATTATATATGTTATAATATTATATTACGTAATCGCCTCTGTGGTCTAGCGGTCCGGGTCGGATATGACTTCTTGAGGCCCCGGGTTCGATCCTCGGGTCGGACAACAAAAAAATAATAATTAGAAATTGTATAAAATTGTATATTGTATAGAAGTATGTTAAGGCGTCACTTTCTGCGTTCACAGTAATTTAGATTGCATATAACTTTTCTTGTTTGTTTTAAATACAATGACCTATAATTAAAACAAGCTTCTAGTTTTAGGATGATTTATGACGTCTAGTGTTCGATGCATCCTATTAATATTATAAATGCGAAAGTTTGTATGTATGGATGTATGGATGTTTGTTACTCTTTAACGCAAAAACTACAAAGCCGATTACGATGAAATTTGGTATGTAGGTAGCTGAAGACCCAGAATAACATATAGGTTACTTTTTATCCCGGAGTTCCCGCGGGATTGGGACTTACGCGGGTGAAACCGCGGGGCGCAGCTAGTTTATTTATATATTTCAGAGCACCATTGTACAGTATTTCGCTAAATCTTGTTCCATACTTTAGCGTTGCCTGGAAGAGATCGCAGACTTGACGATAAGGCCGCCTTTGTGTATCTTCTTAGTTTAAATTATTTTGATGAACTTATTTGTAATTTCCGTGTATTTGGTGCACAATAAAGAGTAATTAGTATTATAGTAGAGTATTGTATATTTTCTAATAAAATTAACATTGCACGGGATTGGATCTGGGGATTGAACCAAGGACCTCAAGAATTTAAGTCCGACACACCATCCGGACCGCTAGATCACAGAGTTTTAGAAATAAAATATAACTGGTCACCCTCGTCCTATATAAATAATTGAATAAAATAGAACGTTACTATTTCATAGTAAGAAACATTTTTTATTGATTTCTATTTAAAAAACAATAATTTTGTATTCAGAATAAAAGGAGATGCCATCTTTCATGTAAGTTTCGTTGATGCTTGTACTTTTAGAATAATGATCCTCAACTCGCTTAGTGGAAAGTGAAGAAGTTGTCGTTCGAAGATAGAGATATGCTAAGCTAGAAGATTCAATCTTTGTTTAAAGACGCTAAAGTTGAAATGTCCTGGAAATATCTTCGTAAGCGAAAAAATCCATTCATTGGCCGTCCAAATAATAAAAGAAGCAATTTTTTCCTGTGCTTTTAGTCACTTTTATTCACCTATCTATTACTAACTAATTCAACTAGCTGGCGATTCGGTCGTTACATCCCTAGGTGATAACTACATAGTATAAAACAAAGTCGCTTCCTCTGTCCCTATGTCCATTTGTATGCTAAAATCTTTAAAACTACGCAACGGATTTTGATGCGTTTTTTTATAGATAAAGTGATTGTAGAGGAAGGTTAATATGTATATTTCATAACCATGCGAAACCGGGGTGGGCCACTAGTATTTTTATAAAACTTTGGTTACTTTTGACACAGGCGGGATTTTTTATCAGGTTTTAAAAACGAAGTGGTTATAGATTCTTCTGTTCGTTTATATTATTATTTGTATGCTTGTTACGCGATAGTTCTCTTATAGGAAGGTAAGGTATAAAATTTTCATTACAAGGCCACACATTAAGCAATCTACTAGTGGGCTCTATCCTCTAATGATTACTTTAAAGTGGGTAGCTTGATGTGTGACCTCCTTTACCAACCTTGTGATTTGTTACACAAAAAAATGCATAACCTATTGAAAACGGCGGTATATAACTTAAAAACCTCTTGTCTAAGTTGTCGGGTTGAAATTTATATGGGACCAATTCAAATTATGGGCTACCTTTCGAAAAAAGTATCAAATCATGACGCAATAATGAAATTGAAATTTAAAAAGAATCACCAAATCTGACTAGGTGACTAGGTGGTAGAGTTTCGCAGCGACTCGCCCGGTTTGGTACCACCGCCTTACCTATTCCTGCCGCCATAACGTCATGACGTGTTCCGGTCCGGAGGGTAAGGTAGCCGGTAAACTTACTTTTGATCGAGGTCTAACATCCTGACCTCAGGTTGGCAACGCACCATTACCATCTTTGGTGTCTCTAGGCGGCGTGAATTTCTTACCATCAGGAAATCCGTCTGCTTGTTTGCCTTCCTATAACATAAAAAAAAAATCATGACGCGATAATGAAATTGAAATTTAAAAAGAATAATGAAATCATGACGCGATAATGAAATTGAAATTTAAAAAGTATTATCAATTCGAGAATTATCAAAATTTACTGACATTAAATTGTTTTGTTTATCTTGTTGAAGTGGTAATAAAATTTATTGTACTGAATGCCCTTGAATAAGATTCATCAGATTAAAGAAGATAAATAGGAAGAAATAATCTACTTTTCTATTCCATGGTAGATAGCTTTCCCGCCAAAATGTATTATCATATATAATAGAAAATTGGTTTGTACCAATTTGCCAAGTGTTTGCGTCCGTTTGATTGATAGTCTGCGTATTGGCAACTGAATTCGATCATATATCTTAACAATTACTTGATAATTTCTGTTAGATTTAAAGCTTGTTATGTTTAGGTAGAAGTATATTTATGTAATTGAACGAATATTCTTCATATTTTTACAATTAACTTCTTGATTCCCATTAAAAAATTTAAAAAATGTGTCAAATTGAAATTACATGTAAAAGGTTATTATACCGTTGCTAAATATTTAGCTGATAAAGGTGCTGTTATAAATATATAAATAAATATATCGATAATTTCTGCCTACCCTGTTTCTGTTTTCCCCCGTGTTGGTCCCGGCTCCTTTGTAGAATAGACCATCTGCCTTCCTTGCCAGGCAGCTCGTAAAAGGCGAGCAAAGGCTCATTGTCACTAACACCGTAAATTCTGACTAGGTGGTAGAGTTTAGCAGCGACTCGCCCGGATTGGTACCACCGCCTTACCTATTCCTGCCGCCATAACGTCATGACGTGTTCCGGTTCGTAGGGTAAGGTAGCCGGTAAACTTACTTTTGCTCGAGGCCTAAAATCCCGGCTCCAGGTTGGCAACGCACCATTACCACCTCTGGTGTCTCTAGGCGGCGTGAATTTCTTACCACCAGGAAATCCGTCTGCTTGTTTGCCTTCCCATATCATAAAAAAAAGAAAAAAAAAAGAAAAGGGAATTGGCTTGAAGATATGTATGTATATATGATATGAATATAAAGTAATGTATTCATACTTTAATTACTGTATAAAAAGCCAAGCCTTCTGAGTTTCTTTCGCCGGATCTTCACAGTTGTGGCCATGTTCTGATCCGGTGGTAGATTGTAGACATTTATAGACTTGTCAAAAGTGCCTTTCGCATGGTTTACGTGAAATAAACAACTTTAATTCTAATATACAGGACGTCCTATGACTATGGCTCATGGCCACTGAATATTATTGAAGAAACATTTTACTGAAAGCAGTCTTTATTTTAATTTGGTAAACTGTTGTCTCTTAGCTTAGGGAAAGCTTGTTATCTTATGCCTACTAAAAAACACACAAGCGTTTTGGCAAACAGAATATTTCGTACCAGAGTGCTGTCTTTGTACATATGTACTGATGCTAAGTTCTTTAACTTTTCATTTTAAAAGTTGCTTTAACTTTTAAAAGCAAGCTAAAGATTTATTTTACCAATGCGCAATAACAAGGAGGTTTTTGAGAGGAGAGATAATACCCGTATTAGAACTTGGCAACGCTTTGGCTACTAGTTCTTTAATGTTGTTGTAGTGACTCGTTTTTTTATTTTTTTTAAGTTTATTTGCCCCATTCTGGGGCCGGCTAAGACCTTTAGGCCATGCTGCCACGTCTTCCGTATTAATTATTTCTTCATTAGTTATATTATGTCTTCCATATTAATTATTTTTATACAGTCATTGGTCACTTTAGGCCATGCTGCCACATCTTCCGTTATAATAAATTCTTTTTCATATTGAAATTTTAAATTCATTTCTTCAGTTTCTGACCATAATATTGTCTTCCCCTTTTTAAAAGTCATTTCCTTCACAAAGACAAATGTTGTTTGAGTCCTTCAATACGTCTTTAGTTTTAATTTTTTGAAGTTTAGGTATATATTATGTTTCTACGTTAATTTGTTTTATAGTACGTCACATCCTTGAATTACGATTATTTTCACACAAATTATTAAACTAAAATTCGGTCTTCGGAACACCAAAATCATTTTCTTTCATGTTGGCGCCAAAACTTCTACGACAGTGCAAAAAGTATTTTTATTATTCTTTTTTTTACCTCTATATTTTATATTATGTAATAATCACATATCTTCATATCAATTTATGTCTTTTTCTAGTTTCGTCTTCAATTTTCTTTCTTGTTCAGGCCTCTGCCTCTTCTGTCGTGATAAAACACTACAATAGTCTTTCACTAGTATAGTTTATTGACTAAATCACATTTACACACAACTAAATAGTATTTACACTTTATTTATTTTACAAATCGTACCTACATTTTTACATTATATTACACATTTTTAGTTTAATGATTGGAGGGAACCCTCGAAAAGCGCGCCTTCCCCCTCCGACCGTTCCCGCCAACCTCCTCGTTTTTTTATTTATTTCTTTGGTTTTTGGCACTAGCTTTAGTATTTGCCGTTAATCAAGTTGGAATCCGCATCAAGTTACCCAATTTAACAAAATCAGTCATAAGTCGAGATAGTCATGTCAGGATCTTGGGTAAAGCGATGATCTCATTACTCAAGTTCATTGAATGAGAGTAAATACAAAATACAATAATTTCTTAGTGAATATTTCATTTGTGCACTTTCACTAAACTAATTTATTCACAATGCCACCAGAATTGTGACTATTTTCATCAGTCCACTACCTAGACCATATCAATTAATGAAAAAAACACTTACTAATTAAATTAGCAGTGGTAATCATTACTTTGGTTTTGATTTATAGGCAGGACGTCACGCATATTCTTATCATAAGGAACCTAGTATTGTTATTGGTCTTTTAACATTATTTCAGTAAATCCTTATCCATTGAAGATTCAAAGACACTTTATGTGATCAGATATTTCGTAAATTAGAAAGTCATAATTTGGATCTTTTAGACAGATTTAGCTAACTTTTTTTGTAGAATAGGTGACAAATGGGCAAGTTTTTTGCTGGATTTTCTCAGTGTGTGGCTGCGTTCAGATCTGATGGTAGTTTTTAGTATTATATAGACTTATCACAAGTAATTCTTGTCTTGTAAAGGTGAATGTGAATAAAAATATATTCTATTCCATTCTATTTAAGCGGTCCATTCTATGGAAAGTGACCTCCGCTGTTTACGAGCAGCTGTAACACAAGAGGTTCCACACTTGCGTTGCCGTCCTTCTATAAATCAGTAAGCTTCTTGAAGGCCCCCAAGTCATTATGTTTAGAAACATCGCCTCCGGTAATCAATTCCACAATGATGTAGTACGAGGCAAAAACTGTCAACAGAACTGCAAAGTAGATTAACACCATGTATCACAATGGTAGGTGTAACATATAGAATTTTGGCACTATATTCGTATGTGGCATTCAGCAGCAGGTACTTGAAAAACTCCTCAGAGCTTTCCCGATGAAAGATGTTTTAGAAAACGCCAAGGGAACCTAAGTCTCTGCAAAACCAAACAGGCGAGTGAATTGGACAGTTTTCTTCTGATTCATCGAACGATACGATCGATTCTTACCAAACATCAAACCCTTTTATTTATCTTTGTGGAATGCAAGCTTAGTAAAAACATTAATACAGAAGGCGCATGCTCTTAAAGCGTGGACACGAGTTAAGTCAAATAAACGATCGACATAATGCGGTATGTCATAAAAGATTATTTCCTCGATACGGTTTCGAAGATAAAAATAACTATGCTAAAAACAACAGAAAAGTAAAAAATAAAAAAACATTTAATATTAATTATATACCATCTATGTTATTTATATGTGCCATTTACCAATAGGTTTAAAGTCGGTGTCAAGCCTTAAACTAATAATTATATTATAAGTATTAGGTACTTACGTATTAAATTTTCTTGGCACCGACTTCAAACCTATTAACCATATAAATAATAGGTAGTATATAATTAATATAAAAACTTGATTATTTTTTACTTTTGAAGTCGGTTGCTTTAAATTAGTCATTTTTATGTAATGTACTTTTTAGTTTATTGATTGATATGATTTAATTTATTGAAAATATACATCGGAGTAGGTGAAAGGAAAAAAATGTTTATTCAATAAAAACTAATGAGTTTAACCTGTATCAAATTTTATGGGACCTATTCGAAACCATTCCGCATCAAACAAAAAAAGAATTTCGTAAATCAGTTCAGAAACCACGGAGAAATCGGTGTACATATACCGGCCGAATTGAGAACCTCATCGTGTTTTTAAACTCTGTTAAAAAGCCCTAAAAAGAGAGCATCTTCCGTCGCATTCATAAGCAAGAAAGCGACTTATGTGATAGAATTACGTATGCATTTAATTGAGAGCATATAAGAAAACACCTATTGAAATGTAGCAATTTAATGTGTTCTGAAGCTTGAAAATGACGCGTCACCAATGTCAAATTCGGCCGTAAACGCGCACGCCAAGCTTAGGAGACCCCGTCACGTCCTATCGGATCCTCCAGATCCAATAACCGCGGCAAACACGAGCCTCCCTCCCAACACAAACTCGCAGGATACTACACTACTACACCGTCACCGCCGGTCTCGGCGACGAAGATCTCTTCCACCCACCGCCTAACGCCGAGCGACGAGCCGCCACTATTCCTCCATCAAGTCCACCCAGTAACCAGAATGCAGTACAAGTTGAGGTACGGTCTCCCGGGCGACAGCCATTGTTGTTGGCATTGTAGGGAACAGTCCAATCCATCTAAATAATGTTGTCTCGGTCTGAGCACTCTGCTCGTCCCACAAAGCCCGGTGAAGTTGTAAAAACCGCGAGGTTGGCAACACATTAGTCATTCTAAAAAAAATAGCAAATTAATATTAATCAATTCAGCAAGATATTTCTCAGGGTGCAGGAAGATAAACTTCCTGATTTAGATATGAATAGATAAGCTTGTCTTAAGATACCAGAAATATTAATTATGTGATGCTCTCCTATATTAAGCTTTTGCGTCAATATCCTCACAACTTTATCTTTAAGCGAAACACGATAATGGTGAGAACTGCTGGTATTCGCCAAACAAATTTGGGAAATAATAAACTATTACGTCAATGTGATTTAGGTTATAAAATCTATATTGAGCATATCTGATAAGGTGTAACATATGTTTGCGGATTTAAACATTCGTAGGGTGAATGACGGTGAATTAGTAATAGCTTACGTACAACGTATGTTTGTTCATGTTTACATAAGATTAACATTTCGGTATAAAATTGGCAACGCACCTTTACGACTTTTAGTGTTTATAGACATTAAAATGTAATTCGTTTACCTATATACAAATTGACAAAGCTTCGCTAAAGTCAAAAATATAGATGTAAAAAAACCAGTAGTTACTTTACCTATTTATAATTAATTATTAGGTTTACCTATTTATAGTTAATTGGTACCACCGCTTTACCTATTCCTGCCGCCATAACGTCATGACGTGTTCCGGTTTGGAGGGTAAGGTAGCCGTTAAACTTACTTTGCTCGAGGCCTAACATCCCGGCCTCAAGTTGGCAACGCACAATTACCATCTTTGGTGTCTTTAGGTGGCGTGAATTTCTAACCATCAGGAAATCCGTCTGCTTGTTTGGCTTCCAATATCATAAAAAAAATTACCTATTTATTAATTGACAAAGCTTCGGTGAAATCAAAAGTTTTGGTATGGAAATAATGTGATCAGGGTTCTGACTAGTATCTCGATTTTCAACTCAAATCGGAAAAGTGTATATCAATCAGCTGTCAAATGACGCTATTTGTGTTCGCTATCTCTATTGTACTTCTGTTGGTCACTGGAGACAGCAAATATAAAAAAAAAACACGTCATTTGACAACTATTTGATGTACACTTTTCCATTTTGAGTTGGCAACTGAGATACATAATCAGCGCCCTGGTTTTTACAATTTAAGTTTTCAATAATCTAGTGATATTAGGAATCGAAAGAAAAGTAATTAAGTAAATGGTTTTAAGCGACAGGCAAAATTATGGGCTAACGCTTGTAATGGTTGAAGATTAATTAACAGAATAGGATAGCTGTAGCCCGCGGTTTTATCTGCATGTTCAAGCTAGTTAGAACCGCTACAATTTGATATATTGGGTTAAATTATGTCCTTTATTGGAGAATCTATTTCTAAGCCAAATTTATAAAAATTGATTTAGCCCCCGCGTTGGTCCGGGCTCCTTTGCAGAATAGACTATCTGCCTTCCTTGCCAGGCAGCTCGTAAAAGGCGAGCATAGGCTTGCCGTCACCAACACCGTGACATTTGACTAGGTGGTAGAGTTTAGCAGCGACTCGCCCAGATTGGTACCACCGCCTTACTTATTCCTGCTGCCATAACGTCATGACGTGTTCCGGTTCGGAGGGTAAGGTAGCCGGTAAACTGTCCGACCGTCTGCTTGTTATATTGTTTTTTATGTTATCATAAAAAAAAGTAAACTGCGATGGTATCAGTAGTCATTCCAGGGTTACGTCTTTTATCTTGTGCTGCATCATCAGACCAGCTCGTTTTCACCAGGATTCGTTAGTGTTGCAATTGTTAGATGTTGTTGGAATAAATACCCATAGTCAGTCTTATATCCATTCAGATGCTTACAAATAAGTTGTAAATCTAAATTTAAGCAAAATGATTAATTATATTGTAATAGCAACTCTATATACAGATATCTTTAAAATACATTCGGATTTCCGAAGCCTGACGAATATAGCCGAAACGCATAATTTAAATAGTACTACTATACCTGTACAGGATATGTAGGTTTTGTTATTAGTCTGTTAAACGACACAATTTACCTTTATTATTTATTCTGCTCTAGCTTTGACGTAGTCATTTCTGAGAAGCAGTAAAACGTCATTAGAGTTATTAAACAATGCGATGGCTGAAGTTTTGGAAGGTCGATTGAAAAATTAACGCAGATTTTTATAATTATTAAATTTCACGTTCATATTTGGTTCAATTTGTCCGTGTGGTAGCATTTTGTAAAATTGTGTTTAGCCAGAGTGTAACCTTTTTCCGTATTTTCTCGATTCTGACAAATCTCAATCAATTAGCATAACATGTAAAATATTCCATCACTTTACCTAACCATGACATGACGGACCATTGAATAAGACAAGATATGATTTCTATATAATATTTCATTAATGTAAACTTAATTTACACCAAAAGGCTAATGAATATTAATAAATAATAAAACAGACAGAAATAGATAGAGAGTACCGACTTCAAACCTATTAGTAAACAGTTAGTAGTATTTTCCCCGTGTTGGTCCGGGCTCACAGAACAACTGTAGTACTCCGACAATTTTTTTTTTATGATATTGGAAGGTAAACAATCAGACGGATTTCCTGATGGTAAGAAATTCACGCCGCCTAGAGACACCAAAGATGGTAATGGTGCGTTGCCAACCTGGAGCCGGAAAGTTTACCGGCTACCTTACCCTCCGAACCGGAACACGTCATGACGTTATGGCGGCAGGAATAGGTAAGGTGGTAGTACCAATCCGAATGAATCGCTGCGAAATTGTACTACCTAGCCAGATGTCACGGTGTTATAGGCGATAAGCCTATGCTCGCCTTTTATGAGCTGCCTGGCAACAAGGCAGATGGTCTTTTCTGCAAAGCAGCCCGGAATAACTCTGAAATAATTGTGTATCTACTTTGTCAATCTTTCTTCTGTAGTTCCACTATTAAGATCTAACCATCTTAGCATGCTCTTTCCCATTTTTATACAAACACTTTCTTTTATCGTCATTCTTTCTTAGATTTCACAGTGACGAAAACAGAAAGCGAGCGTAACACCGCTCTCGATTACATAGATCGATAGCAGAAATATTTACTAAATATACCAATCTATAAACGAGGGTAGTTAGGAAAAAGGAAAATGAGCAGTTCGACTGTAAATATGTTTTTAATTTTTTTTTCGTGTTTGTTACGCGATAATATAGTGGTAGAATTGATATAATTCGACTAGTAGTTTTCGAGTTAGGTATACCTAAATTCATGTAAAGTGTGCACTAGATAAGGGATTAATATTGCCAAATATAGATCTGGGGGCACGACAATGCCCCCGCCAAGACGAGCACAGCAATGCTGTGTGTATATCGAAGTGATTTGTAGTTTTTTTTAAAACTTAAGAGGGGACACCGGTTTTGGTTAAAACAAAATTTTTATGATATGATGTATGGAGCAAACTTATTAAACATATTAAATTTCATAGCTTAAGATGTTATTGATTTATAAAAAACACCGATTGCGTCACTGATCTAATCATTGAAAATCATCAAAATTCGTAATGGAGGAATTATGAAGTAGAGTTTTTTTTAAATATCAATAATATCTTAAGTAGGTATAACAGCTATGTAATTAAAACTTTACATGTTTTAAAATTTATTTATAACAGATAAACTGAGAATTTCGTCTATCTGATAATATAATTCAATGCCAAGCCAACAAATGCTCGATGAAGTTTCATACAAACGAAGTAGAAGAAGTTTTAAATGAAGTAGATGGAGTGTTAAGATACAAGCTTCAGAATTAATTTGGTATTTGTGTGAATAAACTAGTTTTCATACTACATTCCAGTTCTTTGTAAATACAGGAATTCTTGTTAAAGAGTATTTATATTCTTTGTACAGGAAGTAGTCTATGAATTTTGATTATCAGTGTTATTTTACTCTTTGGTCTGTGGTCATTTGGTGGGAAAGTTTGATTGTCAAAACAACGAAATTTGATTAAAAATTTTGAAATTTTCATAAAATACATACTTGATTGTGAAGCTTTTTATATTTGTGTTTGTTTAATAACTTCAACAGAATTTGTTGTTTTGAAGTGATAATAAAAAATGGTTTATTACGTGCGAAACTCGTAGATATCGAGATAGTCAAATAAACCACGAAAAAGAAATTTTTTGATAACATTTCCATTGGATTAGTCTCGGTAAGCAATTATATAACATTTTCTGTATTAAAACGGAAAGCAAGCCATACAGAATAAATTTTCTTAATTAATTTTACTTAAAATTTTATTTGTATAGAGTGGTAGTGTTGAACTTTCATTATCGATACACAATTTTATTATCTATTATAGTAGTTACAATAAAATGTATTGCTAAATTGCAGAATGGACCAAATTTATTGTAGTTACGAATAATTGAAGATCAAACGAACTTAACAAGTGAAGTTCGATCGTAATTATGTGAG
>NJDD01002178.1:184912-216732 GCA_002245505.1 Calephelis nemesis | reverse complement strand
AAAACTGTGATAACAAAACCGAAATGTCCGGAACTCCACAAACTTGGGGACAAGTAATGTTATATCGTATTTTAAACATATTTAAATATTTGGGAAAACTGGATCCTATAATCTGTTAAATAATATTTATTTTCCACAAATAACAAAACAAGTCAAGGGTTTTCCCTACAAAAAGAGTAAAATAATTTGACTTAAAGTTGTTCATCCGACCTGGGGACATACAAAAAAATGAGGATTCACTTTAATAAATATTTTTTTGCAAAAAAATGGTTACTTTATATAATTTGAATTTATAATAATGAAAAAGTATGAAAGTTTGTTTACTAACTACAAAATAAACCAGCTTAATTAATAATAACTACTTGAAACAAAAAATATATGATTTGTGGGGACATGCCAAAATGACTGTTGTTCCCAAATTTTGAAACTCCTCTTATGACACTTCATACTTTTGATATTACTGTTATGCTTTTGCTTGAAATGCTTGAAATACAGTAGACGAATGAAAAAACACGAGGAAGATATAGTATATAACTAATCCTAACCTTATTCCTTCGTTAGGTAGCTTATAAGGTTACAAACTAGGTTCGGTCACAGGTTATATTTTAAACAGTTTTATGTGACAACGCACAAAAAGGGGTTGGTATAATGAGGGTTCCAGAAAATTGTGTTGGATAAAAGATAAAACGCTGATAACATCATTATTGTATTTTTTTTGTTCTTATTTCATACACTGTATACTGAAACAAAAAGAAATAAGGTGTGGTATTACTTATCTAAATTTGTAGTTTTTTGCCTATTTGGCGAGTGAGTTTTTTGGCGAACTAGTAACCTGTTTCGTCTGGTTAATTTTTAAGAATGGTAGCTTTTTGTCTATATTTTCAAAACACGAAAAAATACAGTTCCTTATGTTTAGCTAGAATCGAAGTGCTGTTCTTCAACTTTTACTTTTCTAGTTCGCACATACTTTGGCTTCCGTTAGTATGTAACTCCATTTTTACGATGCGCGCGCACTCATGTTGCATGCAACCGGCATGATGAAGTTAGCTATAGATAACATTTAAGTTTTTCAAAAAAAGGTACCAACAAAGTAAAAGTAAGGACATCTACGTATGTTTGTGTGAAAACTGGCAACTGTATTCACAATATTTCTTTATTTCTATGGTTAGTGTCATTTTGTCTACAAATGTAAAATAAGGCAAAAGATAAAATTTTGAAAAAGATTTTTATCTTATTACGCCGAAGAAGTATAACTTCTAACGCGTGTACATAAGTACACACACAATTATTTTTTTAAAAAGTGCTTATTGAAAAATAGCGTTTCTGACTTGATCTTTTTCAGCAGCACCTCAGTGGAGCAATATTGTTTTCGTCCGCACAGCATAGCAGATATCTGATCCCCATAAAATATTATGTTATACCTCACTAGGTATAGGTAGGTAGGTAGGTAAGTAGGTAGGTGTTATTCACTTTCAGTTAAGGCAATGCTGTGTGTGTGAACTCGTGATTTTTATCAAGGGAAGAATAAGCGTTTGCCTGGATAGGGCCAAGCCCTAGCCCTATCCAAGCAAATTGCTGCAACGTAACTGAAATGTTAACGTCTCTTATTAACGTCCAACGAAATAACAAGCTATGATCACTTACGGTTTTAGCTAGTATTATGTATGTGCATTTGATAAAGCATATGGAAATCTTAGTCCTGCCTGACAGCTGATATGGTTAACAACCAACGAGACCACTGGTGACAGAGTGGTGTAGCAAATTGCCCGGGTAGAGATCCACCGTCTTATTTATTCTTGGCGCCATATGGCAGTGTCATGTTCTGGTCAGGAGTGTAGCCGGTAAACTCGCGTATTAGAACTAACACTCCGAGGCCACGATTATCTCTAACCAACAGATGAGCTGCGTGCTTCTATAAAAAAAAAACGTTTATTTGCCTTGTGCCTATAGTATGAGAATTTTGGTTATTTCATACGTTTGTTAATTCAGATTAGTTTAAAAATTATTTGCAGTGAATAAATATATATTTTTGTTGCTTGCATAATATTTCTTAGCGTAATTTATGGACCAATTTCCATACCTATTGTTTTTGTTATTAATGGGGGGCGTTTGAGGCAAGGATTAAATTGAAACGGCTCCTCGTTGGATTCAATTTAGTCGCCCACCTGCTCGGGCAACTTGTATTTTTAAGCCTTTATAAATAACTACTCTAAAATCATTGACCGTGTACTATAGATGTACATGTTTGACCGGGTCAAACATGGCTTTCTGCTGGGGACCTCATAAGAGGCGAGCGCGGGTTAAAATACAAGTCATTACCAACAAAACCACTGGTGGTGGAGTGCTGTACAGCAACATGCCCGGGTAAGGATCTTTATGACTATATTCCAGGGTCTGTGTTTTTATTTAATTTATTCTGGTATCTAGTTAAGTATTTCTATATGTATTAGTGAAATTGCTGACTTTATTATGTTTGATCCATAAGTTAAAAAAGGCTATTTCCGCCACCGGCCACACTTGCACAATAATTAGACTTTCACAATAGGTCTCCCATCCTGCCCTCAAGAAAGCAACGAACCTGTAACATATATAGTGTCTTAGGCCACTGTTGTCTCTTACCACCATGTGAGTCTTGTGCTAGTGTGCTGACGTCTAACTTATACAAAAAAAAAAACAAAGGTACATCAATTTATTGCTGCAGACTTGTATCTAGCATCTACACAAGCCGTATTGATTTTTAATGCAATATTTTCAAACATCTTTAAAAAAAGGAGCTTCGAAATTCGACTGTATGGTTTTTGCGTGTGTTTCCTCAACATTTTTTCATATTAGGAAAGCTGGTGGTTTCCATGGAAACTTGATGACAGTGACCATTTAGCAATGATGATTACTCGTAGTCTTGGCGTTCGACGTCGTGTTGCTTGGAGACGCAGCGGACGTAAGGTAGAACTGCTCCTTGAAGCACTCCCCGTAGTAGACGCGCTGAGAGAACTGACATATCTATACGTAACGCCAACTTTTTAAGCTAAATATAATTTTTTGGTTGCCAATGACGTTTGCTTCACATTAAATGCGGCCAAAACGGGAGGATAAAAACCCTAAATAAATTTATGTAAG
Source organism: Calephelis nemesis (assembly GCA_002245505.1). NCBI lineage: Eukaryota > Metazoa > Arthropoda > Insecta > Lepidoptera > Riodinidae > Calephelis > Calephelis nemesis. Next base: position 213,615 of record NJDD01002178.1, on the reverse strand, counting down.
TAAATAAATAAGCGTCGTAACGGTAGTTTTTTACATGGCATACTGCACGTATGACGGTAGTTGTATGTTCGCTGTACAATGTCACAAAGAATAAATCGATTTCATTTTTGTTCAAAATTTAAGCTGTTATCTCTACTGCAGTTCTCATATTTTACTGCGCAGCATATCAGAAATGTCGCAGTTTTTTTTGTATCGTAAAGCTTGTATATTAGATATCGGGTTTTGGTAAGCATTTCAAGCCGATTTAAATAAATCACTTGTTATTTACTATGCTACTAGGGGACCGTCTCGTTAGTCGAGTGGCTAGCGTAGACGACTAACTACACCGACTAATCGCGAGGCTCGGGTTCGATACCCGACGGTGGCAGGCATTTGTGTGATGAACATTTAGATGTCTGCATTTTCGGGTCTGGGTGTTTATTAAATTTATTCTGGTACCTATTAAAGTATTTCTGTGCAATGATATATGTGCATATAATTTGCGTACTTTGGGGCAAGATTTAGTTTGTGTAACTTGTCCAGAGACATATATTTATTTTTATTTATGCAACAAATAATTAAGTATGTCCCTCTGTTAAGTTGGTTCCACCACTTTGATTAATCCTAAGGCTGTGCTCGATATTGTTGTATGTGTCAAGTAGGTGAAACACTGATACCACATTTGGGGAAAGGTAATCTGCATTACTCGGTACTAGGAAAATTCTTTTTTCATTTCAGTGCTTTTTTGCATTACAATGAATATTGTCCAAGCGAATCTAGGAAAACCTATTTCAAGCCCTCTTTGGGAAAAGAAGTGGATAGTGTGCTCGAGTCCTATATTTTTTTAGCGTACATTATAATTGGTCCCGTTACCTCTAAGGTTTGATCAGATGATGAAATAGATGACATTATATAGAAATCGTAGTGGGTTTTGTAGTTCACTGCGGTTAATTAAAAAGATATGTCAGCTTGCACCTGTATAGGTAGGCTTACAAATGTAAACAGTAACATGCGCTTAATAAAAAAACTTTGAATGAATTAGTGAATGATTACATTTTGTTATGTACCAAAATAGACACTTTTTCAGTCAATAAACAATATTTAACTTAAGGTACACAGATGCGGTCTTATTTTACCTGACAATATTAGGGTGAAGGAGACAATTATTAATGTACTTGAAATTAAGGTAGGGGGTTCGAAACAATATATCTGAACTAACTAATCCTCATATTGAGAAACTGGCAAGTAGGCTTAGTTCAGCATTTGCAGTAAAAAAATAAAAACATTAACAGATGTTGAAACGGCCCGAATAGTGTATTTTAGCTATTTTGATAGTTTAATGTCTTATGGGATACTTCTTTGGGGAAATTCTGCAGATATAAGTACTATATTTGTATTAAAAAAAAAGAGCTATTAGAGCTATTTATAATCTTAATGTAAGGGATTCCCTGCGTGAAAAATTCACAGAAATAAATATTTTAACCTGCAGTTCTCAATACATTTATGAGAATTTAATGTATGTCAAAAAAACTATGTATGTTTACAAAAAAATGTGTTGTTCACAATGTAAATATGAGGGATAAAAATAATCTAGCCGTATACAAAAGTCGTCTTCATAAAATTTGTAAATCCTTTTTCGGTCAATGTATACGTTTTTACAAAAAGCTGCCCATTGCTATTAGAGATCTATCTATAAATAAGTTTAAAAAATGTATCAAAGCAAAATTATGTCAAAAAGGCTAAACGGTCTCAGAGTACTTGGAAGATATTGGGAATAGAGGTTTCAATCTCCCACTGCAATTTGTAATGTTATTTGTTGTACCTTTGATTTAAGTTTAAATCAGATTGTAATTTGTATTTTTAAGCTAGATTATATTGTAAATATTATTATTGAAAAAAGACAAGCCCGCTGAGTTTCTTTCGCCGGATCTTCTCAGTGTGAGGCCGCGATTCCGATCCGGTGGTAGTTTAATAAAATGTCGACGCGCACAAATACCACTTGTATGGTTCATGTGAATAAAGAATATTCTGGTGCTGATTCTGATTCTAACATAATAAATGTGTGATGTTTTATTTTATATAATACGTCATGTTATATAAAACATATTAAATATACATTTAAATATTTATAAAATACATATTCTAAAATAAATATTATTAAATAAATATTGATACGTTATACTTACATATTACATTACCAATAAAATAAAAAAATCTGAATTCACTATTTAAAAAAGAAAGGGAAAAAATCACGTGGTTAAGGTAGTTATGATATATTGTTTGCTGAGAATTTAAATAATAAATTTTTATGGATTCCTAAAAGCGCCGATAGTTTTAGCCTTTTTAACTTGTGTTTGCAAAGTATTCCAAAGACGATTTTCCCAGCACTTAAAATAAATATGATATTAATTATAATAAAAAGTTTACTATGCAACGTATAATAATGTGTGCTCATCTGCTAAGTTCGTGTAGTACCAACTTAGCCGATGGGTTCACGTTATTATTCGTGGATAAATCGAAAGTATGAAAAGGTTTTTACAATAAATTTCCCGATTTTATGAAGACTGTCCACTTTAAAAAATGTATTAAAGTGAAATCAATTAAAAAATGTTACTTTACCAGTGCTGGATATTTAAGAGTTTTTTGGATTAATTGCTCCTCGTACTCGTACAACGCTATTATGAACCACAAAGTATAACCGATAATGTATTTCTACTTTATTAGTATAGAATAAGGAAAAAAACAAACGCTGAGTTTCCTTAACTGGATTTATCTGTTTGGCCGCGTTCCGATCCGGTGGTAGCTTTTAGATACAAACTCGTCATAAGTGTCTCATGTATAGTCTATGCGAGCGGTCGGCAACCTTTTGGCAGGCAAGGGCCATAAGGCGGCAAAATAAACTAAAGGTGGGCCACATTTGCAATATTTGCCCTAGAAGCTAAATACACCTACGTAGGTATAATTGGCCATTTCCAAAATAAAAAATTAAAATGAGCGGAGACAAGCGCGTTCTTAAGGATGAATCTACACTATACACCGTATTTTATACGTTCAGGCGCGGAAAGTTCACGAATTTATTTTGAGTTATAAATATCAAAATCGTCAAATATCATATCGTCAAGCCATTCATGGGCCGCAAGTAAGACGTCGGCGGGCCGCGGGTTGCCGACCGCTAGTCTATGCGAAATAAATGAGTTTCACCTCTGTGGTCTTACGGTCCGGCATCGGACTTGATTTCTTGAGGTCCCGGGTTCGACTAACGGGTCGGGAAGCAAAAAATTAGAAAATTTATATTTTCAATATTCTAAAAATAATGTTGCCCGGGATTGGATATGTGCGCTATTGGCGATAGACTTGTAACCTATCATTGTGGGACTTATTGTCTCCGGTTAGTCGTGGGTGCCCTAATTTTGCCTCTAACTACTTCTTCGGGGGTATAGGCGTGAAGATACTTTTTTTTCTATTCCATTTTGAATTGAAATTTCATTATTAATAACGATCATTGTGAAAATGCGTGTCATTTATATTTCGTGAATATTTTAATAACATTTTCTATAATAAACAAACCCTACGTATTATATTTGCCAATTAGGTCATTTCTTTAATATTTTTAGAATAATGCATTAAATACCGGTACCGTTTAGATACTTACTTTTACCGAAGCCCATTCAGCTCACGTTCCACCACGTAATCTTAGACCCCATGAGGAAGTAGAAACACGTCGTAAAAAATTTACGACCCCTGCGATACACTGTCCCTAACTAATCAAATAAACAGGAATGTTGGCACTTTGGCTAGTTTCGCTAGTGAAAACGGAGGCGTTGGACTCGTAAAGTGTCGACATGAATTTTTTTGTTATATAAGTGATAGCTGGATTAGTTAAATTTTAATGTTTAGCTGAACGACGCAAATCACGGATACAGGGTTTCAATTTAAATATTAAATTAAACTTACATGGAAAACTCTAAAAGGAAAAGAAGGTATCGAAGGCTGAAATAGATCATGCTCTAATTTTTACTAAACGAGATCGCAATCGCAAAGGTTGTCTGGTAGAGATCGCTTTGTTTGGCGATAAGAACGCCTTTTGTGTACTACAAAAAATAATAATAACATGCTCTTATTAATACTTAATTGTACCATTTTGTAATAAGTTTATTTGTGCACAATAAAGAGTTCATTCATTCATTCAATCTAGCACACGATTTTCACAGTTAGAACAGTGCGTCATTTATACGCTTCTAAGATGCTACAGATACTTTGGTAACATAGGACCACAATCTTGAATATCGTGCGCAGTTTACTGGCTTCTGTACTTTCTGGTGTTGTACTATGTGACGGTGACAGTACAGATATCGAGTTGGTTGACGACACTGGTACCAATATGGGAAGAATTTTAAAAGGCCCGTAATACTTTCAGTTTCTACTGGGTACATTTTGGCACAACATTACTGGAAATAACTTTACATTAATTTTTAAATGTTTGTAGAATCTTATAGTAATGTGTCCAGAATTGTTAATATTAAGCATTTTATGAAGTTACAGAATTATCAATTCCTACTAACCGAGTTATATTATCAATGTGAAAGTATATCCGTCTGTCCGACTGTCTATTACTCTTTTATGGCTTAATTTAAAAAAAAAACTTTCAAAGGATTTTAAGGGGGAGTAGCGGAGGAGATTTGGATGAAAATCATGAAGTTTGAAGGTAGTTTGAAGTTATCCGAAGCTTCTGTGTAAAGTAACTATTGTACGCTGACGAAGTCGCCGATGAATAGTTAGTAAATAATAAATGCGAAAGTGTGTTTAGTTGTTTGTTCTTTCATGCCGCAAAAAAACGAACTTATTAAAGGTATTGTTATATTTAGTTACCGATCGAAAGTTTCAGTTTCAGCCATAAAATCTAGTTTCGACTTAATTTTCGTTTTCCGTCAAAAATGGGTCGAGCTTTCTTCCGCACCGAAACTCCTGTGTTTATGAATTTTTGTGCGCAGTTCTGCTAATTTTGTGCGTGCCTGTGTATTTGCTTACTTAATACCTAATATTATATTACTATCTAGATACAAAATAAATTAATTTTTACTTATTTAAATTATTGTGTTATTTACCATTACTATGCTATGAATATAAAAAAATATGATGAAAAGTATACTAGCTATCAGCATTAAGAGAAATTTGTACCATGTTAAGTTAAGTCCCGGTTTTGGCCGAAACTGAGAGCAGAGCCGAAAATTCGGTTTCGGTTTTGGTGTCGGCTGAAAAACCAGTTATGGTCGGACACTTGTTATATTTTTGTGTGTGGAAACTGAAGAGAAACTGGAGAGTGACATTGACTAATACTTGGCGATACTAAACGAGATCCAGCAAAAGATCTAACTAATTCAAATCTACGTCAAAATTTACTTTCGATATAAATACAGAATGAAAAGCAAATCTATTATGAGTTTGGCAGAAATTTTGTCCATTTGCGAATCCAGCCTCTTACATTATTGAACGTCCGGGATGTGAATAGCTTAGAAACTAAACGCCCGAGGAAAAATTAATCTGGTGTCGTGTGCCAACAAATATTGTTGTTTGCTGGAACCGGGGGCTATAAGTAATCTCGGCGCGGTATGTGCTGGCTGGTTTATTGGAAAAGTGGATACCGCGCTGGTGCGGGACCACTTTAATGCTCCACAAATGTTTGTTTTTGGTGCGAAGTTTATACTTTGAGACCCAAATATTGGTCACAGTTTCCAATGACTTGTTTCACCTAGTTGGTCTATTCTAAACAGTTAAAGAGTGCATGATGATTTCCTAAATGTGTTTGACGTTTTATGTATCTGTTAGAAGATCCTTGCGTAGGTCGAGCTTTTATAGAATGAAACCTGTTTTATAATATATTATTATTAAGTAGGTATAATAGAAATATTTTAAATAATTGTTTAAAATATATTTTTCATATTTTTGTTGTAGTTGTATAAAACAAGTGCATATATTGATAAACCTATGAACGTAATTGGGATCGACTACCTAATAAAGCCTGGCAACACGAGTAAATTACAGGAAACCAAACTTCTACACTTTCTATCTGGGGACACTTCAGTACCTTCGGCAAGTTGAGCAAAAAACTGCACAGCCATACCAAGAATGGTTCACGGACCAATTCAGGCCATTTTCTACCGCGTGTAACTTCGTTTCGGATAAAATAGGAGCCTGAATTTTTCAGCAACCAAGCAAGCGTTGTATAAAAACGGTGTTTTTTTAATTTCATTTCATGTAAACCAGTAGTTCAAGAATTTAGACTAGTCAAAATTTCTTAATTATTCTGTCACTCATTCACTCACTGACCGTTCATCAAAAATCTAAGGCGCTTCTAGCAGATATAGATATTTCAAATTTAGAGTGCAATTAGTGTTTAGTGTAAAAATCAAAGAAAATTTGGTATTTATGTCTAAAATAACAATAAAATGTAATGTGTATTACTTGTGTTCACATCGTGTCTTTATGCGATGGCCGTGTCCATTTAATTGTTTAAAACATAAAAGATTATGAATATGGTATATATAGGATATTGTTAGGTTAGCTAATTGCGTAATTACTGACGAAGGGAAGGCCATTTAAGTAGGGACTGAATAAATTAATAACGAACTTAGTGCATGGTACATGGATCTTACATCTTTATACTGTATAAAAACTGTGTTGCGAGACTTGGCTTTTGACGTGAATTGTTTTTAATGGAATAAGTCGTATACTTTAAGTCAGGAGAAAACTTCCTTTTTATCCTAATATTGCAACATTCAAAAAGTAAAATAAATAAAATATTCTGTTCAAGTTTTTTAATATATGTACTAATATACTAAATTTGTAATAGAATATGTTTCATCCTATTACCAACTGGATGAAGGTCGACGGCAGGTCGAGAGGATCTTAAGCAGTACAAAATCAGTTAGTCAGACTCAGAATTTATTAAGAAATATCGCAATACAATATACACTTACACTTATGTCGGTGGCACTATAAAAGAGTAGCATGACAAGAGAAAAGTCGCAATGAAGACAAAGAAAACCCATCGTGACTAAAGGCTAGGAAGATTTTGAAATATGTAAGTACATTAAATACAAAATCCAATTCAAATCTTAAAAGACATGAAGACCGAAAAATATCAAAATTGATTGAATAAATTGATCAAAACTGACATTAACAGCTACAACAGTTTGTATAAAAAAAATAGAGCATTGTTTTTCCTATTTTCAATGCAATTTTCCTGAGTTTTCTTTCAAAAAACCATTCTCCTGGCAATAACTAACATTACAAAAAAGGGTGATATAAGGATAATACATTGTTAAGGGATGTACACACATCTCCCTTCCGTAAGAAAGGAAAAATATTACTTTTTTTTAAATATTGATAATAGGGATTAAATAATAAAGGTACAATCGATTACATAACTTTGTTATAAAAATACATTTGGTTGGTTAAAATATAAAGTTTACACATTTTGTTATACGAGGTAAATGCTGATTACACAATGATCATATTTTTAATAACAGTACAATATGCTAACAGTTACGAGTTATACAAGTAGGGTTCTTTTGTTTTAAAGTACTAATTTTAACTACGAGTGTTAGACCTAAACTAATTTAACTAAACAAAATCTAATTTACCATTTTTATTAATTTGAACATTTGGTGACATATCTTTAACAACTATGTATGGACCTAAATATATACTATCCATCTTCTTACTATTTTCATTTTTGATTAAAATAAAGTCACTTTTTTTTTTATAACATTGGAAGGCAAACAAGCAGACGGATTTCCTGATGGTAAGAAATTCTCGCCGCCTAGAGACACCAAAGGTGGTACTGGTGCGTTGCCAACCTGAGGCCGGGATGTTAGGCCTCGAGCAAAACTAAGTTAACCGTTTAGTTTAGTTACCTTACCCTCCGAACCGGAACACGTCTTGACGTTATGGCGGGAGGAATAGGTAAGCTGCCTGGCACAGGAAGGCAGATGGTCTATTCTACAAAGAAGCCCGGACCAACACGGGGAAAAACTTACTTTGTACAAAATAGGATTAATAGATTTATCATACACATCTTTCTTTTTCATTTGCTTTTCAATAGATTTTCTCTTGCTTCTTTTTGCGATAATTGCAATATATATTTTAATTCGCTAGAGTGACTGTCATGGTTGTATAGTGGTTTACCTATGTTATTATTTATGTTACTAGGAAGCGAGCAAATCTTACCAAAGACTAAATCGTAGGGTGTAAATTTTGTAGAAGAATGTACCGAAGAGTTATAGGAAAAACACCAATATGGAAGCAATTGGCTCCATGATTCTGGGTGGTTATCTGTTTGAATACGTAGACATGAACTTAAATGCTTAGGAATATTTTCCAACGCACCTTGACTTTGGTGGAAGAAAGCTGTAGAATTCAAGTGATTTATATTCAAAAGTTTACAAAGCTGTTGAAATAGTGAAGACATAAACTCCGAACCTCTGCCTGTTGCTATCTCTTTTGGTATTCCCTACTGAAGAATGAAGCAATTAACCAAAGCTTACTCGAGTTACACAATTAGAATACTTTATAAAAAATTCTTTTGCTTGTTTTAATTTTTTTCAATAGGCTCTCAGTTCTACGACTCGGACCAATTTTTATGAGATATATTCTTAATTTTTTAATTTCATTACACAATTCCTCTATACGAGAAGCCATTAATTACCATAAATAATGCTATCCAGTCTAATCGAATACATTTTATAATAACTACCTACTAATTTGAACCCTATTTACTGTCAATTATATTCTGCTGTACTTTAACGAGAATACTTCAATTTTCCAATCGCCTCTGTGGTCTAGCGGTCCGGGTGTTGGACTTGACTGCATGAGGTTCCGGGTTCGAATCCCGGGTCGGCCAACAAAAAGAAAATTGGATTTTTCCAATTTTCTAATTACAAAATGTTGGTCGGGATTGGAAATGTGCCCGGTTGGCGATAGGCTTGCCACCTATCACATTGTGGGACTTAGTGTCTTCGCCTAGTCGTGCATGCCTCGATTGTACCTCTGCCTACTTCTTCAGGGATATGGGCGTGAAGAAACTTTTTTTTTACTTTTCAGTTTTATTATCCACGAAACACGTAATTATAATTTATTGTGAACTGTACAATTCCCGCATTTGTATTTTTATAGCACTGCACATCACTTATCTTGTTGCTTGTTGTTGTTGTTCTTGTTGCTTGTTTTGTTGCTTTTAAACTTCACCATGGACTGTGGGTGCTCTCGGAATAGCTCGTAGATTTAAATGCCGAAGGGCCACCCAGTAACCAGAACGCAGCACCAAGTCGAGGTACGGTCTCCCGGGAGACAGCCCTTGGTGCTGGCGCTGTAGGTAACAGCCCCATGCTTTAAATAATGATGTCTCGGGCTGAGCACTCTGCTCGGCCCACAAAGCTCGGTGAAGTTGCATAAAATCGCGAGATTAGCAACAAATTAGTCATTTCAAAAAAAATGCCGAAGGGTATAGTGGTGAAATTGTCGATCGATCCATTGGAGATGACATTTTTGTATACCCGATAGATGATATACAGCATGCCTAAGAGCATCAGGGTGAGTATAATCAGCAAGATAATATTCGTCGTACTCGCATGTACTCGAATTTCCTCAACCGACGCTTGATTGGTACCCCTAGCTGCGTTCTGGGTTTATTATTATAATAAATAATATTATATATTTAGTAGAGCTTAGAGATTTTTTAGTAGATCTTCCGCAATCAAACGATTATAATATTCTACTCGCACACAAATCATCCTCAAACTTTAGTCGCAATCCGTATATAGTAAAGGAATCTTAAACAAACGCGTCAACTGTCCGCTGCATTGCACATCCTGGTAGGGTCGCCATGTGAGGCGGGATATAGGAGTAAATTAAATACCAAGTGTTGAGATTGTACTGACTGTATTTTAATAAGTACATTGGTTATATAAGGATAGTACATTGTTAAGGGATGCACACACCACAATGATACGTAATACGTTATATAAATTTAGAAACATAGACATCGTTCCTCATTCAAATGCTCGTCCCTTCGGAATCGAATCCGGCTTTCGTCTGTTACCATTGTTACTCTGTACGTTTCCTACTTGCTTCTGTACCAACGATGTAGAAATGTATGAATTTTGTCTAAATTTTATTTTATATTCTTACTTTCTGTATTTTTGATGTTAAAGGTTAGCGAACAAGCTGGCGGAAAGACGAAGATGAAACCTATATACACCATAAGCGTTACTGTTATGTCGCTATTTTTGGGTCCGAAACTTCCAATATTCTGTCTACGTCTTAAAGCTACTGGCTACCGTACCCTCTGGTACTGAATACGACAGTGGCGATCGCTGTGTTGGCAGGAATAAGCAAGACGATAGTACCAATCCCAGCGAGTTGCTGCACAGTTCTCTTTCACCAAGTAAAGTAGCATTATTCCTTTGTATAGTTAAATTAACTTTTACTTGACTGGGATTGACTTGATAGAGTCGATCCTAAAACCTTAAATACAACCAAACAACGCTGAAAACTTTTGTCGAAAAATTGTATCACGAGGCGTATTATTGTCTGTGTTAAGTCGATCAACACAACTCGAAGTGGAACAGTTTTTTCCTCTCTATGGTTAGTCAGGTTATGAAAGAGCACACAATTTTTTTAATGTATTCATTAAAGGAAACGTTTGAAAATTCAGAATTGTATGTAATTTGTAGGTAACGTAAAAAAATATCATTGGAAACTTGTTTCACATAATCTTTGCTAGATAAAATTACTTAGAATTGAAAAACATCAAGTAAAAATTTACAGTAAAACAGCGCACGGCTCTTCTTATAATAATATAGACAACCGTGTCCCATCTACATTTTTATTTTAATGTGATAGATCAGCGAACAAGCACACGGCTGTCCTGTTGGTAAGAGACAATCGTGGCCTATAAATACCATAGATGTTACAGGTGCTTTGCTGTCCTGACGCCGGGATTTCGTCTAGTTTGCAAAGTCTACCTTAACCTCCAAACCGGAACACGACAGCGCAATTATGGCGGCAGGAATAAATAAGGCGATAAAGCCCTACCCGGGCATGTTTCTGCCCTGCACTCTTCAATATCTCTGTCTTGTGATAATGATTTATATTTCAACCTGCACTCGCCTATTACGACCGACCTGGCAGGGAGGCAGATGGTCTATTCTACTCAGCGGACTTGGACCAACATTGGGATATAACTGTTTTAGTTGCATTGCAGCCCTTGTTCACAATGTTAGGCCTAACGTGCAGGTCTACTAGTTTCGTTTCTGGTCGAGTGGCTAACGTACTCGCCTAGCTGCATCGACGAATTGCGAGGCTCGGGTTCGATGGGGACAGGCATTTGTATGATGACCATTTAGATGTCTGCATTTCCGGGTCTGGGTGTTTATTAAATTTATTATGGTATCTATTTAAGTATTTCTGTGTAATATTATCGTTGACTGACACCCATAACACAAGCATATAATTTGCTTACTTTGGGGTTAGAGTCATTTTGTGTGACTTTCCAGGGATATTTATTTATTATTTCGTTACCCAGCTGACGAGTATGTGACAATAATGTAATGGTGGTAAGTAAAGGTCAGACGGTGGACCGCTACCTAGGCAAGTAGGTAGTAACCAGCAGTGATAATTGTTGTATTTCATATTTTCTATCGTTGGTGCTAGTAAGAAGAGTGCTAGTAGAAAGAGCTAGTAAGAAACACTGCTGCTGTTTTACATGTTTTTAATTGAATTTTAATATTTATATTATCATTTTATTAATCGCCTCTGTGGTCTAGAGGTCCGGGTGTTGGACTTGACTGCATGAGGTCCCGGGTTCGAATCCCGGGTCGACCAACAAAAAGAAAATTGGATTTTTCTAATATTCTATTAAAAAAATGTTGGTCGGGATTGGAAATGTGCCCGGTTGACGATAGGCTTGCCACCTATCACATTGTGGGACTTAGTGTCTTCGGCTAGTCGTGGGTGCCCTGGTTGTGCCTCTACCTACCTCTTCGGGGATATGGGCGTGAAGATACTTTTTACTTTATTATAAATGATACTCGTATACTCTACACAGGTACCCGGACTAGAACGGGGTTACACCGATATGTGGACATATCCCAGCAGGTCTTAAATCTTAATACTTAAACAATTACATTGGAGGTGAAGTCGCCAACTTGGAAAACAAGTTGTCCATTAACATTAATGTAGTCGAGCAAGCACTTGGTGCACTTAGACCCGTATTACTGTAGTCCTTTCTGTATTGGAGAACTCGAAGTAAAACCGTTTTTACTTTATATTTTAATGCATACTTAATGTACATGCATACGTGACATTTTGAAAGAGCACACGACTGTTTTTGTGCCGTATAAAGTTTTTTCCTGAAATGTTTTTTCGTTTTTCACTATTAGCGCATTTTCGCATGCTCTGTACGAAATTCAACTTACGAGTATAAGTTTAATTTTTGGAAAACGTTTTCGTTTATTTATACTTTTTCACACACACAGTGACTCAACCGTCAGTTTGGCTGTTCAAGGTTTACATACTTTTATTTCAAATAAATGTACCTTTTTTATTCACATCTTTAAATGAAGAAACAATTGTACTGTTTTAAAGTTGGTTGTTAAGTTTTTTGTATCTACCCGCTATAAAATGAATTTATTTTTACAAATCAAAAACATTAATAGTTTAAGTTTTAACCGAAACCGAAGAAACCGGTAGGCTATTTAGAAAATAATAAATTATAAGTGATGCCTAAAACAGTAGAAGTGTTTTTTCTTTTAAAGTTTTAAATATTTTGAAGTTTTTCTAAGCACCGAAGATGGAAAATATCAAATGTACCTTTTTTAATTAAAACGTGATACTAAGAAAAATATTTTTATTTAGACATAGTACCTATCTGGATATTCTGCGTATTTCTTTGATATTTCTTCCACACAAACGAAAAGGCTTACTTGTTATTTTTGTTCGAAAGGTTAAATACTGTAATTCTCTGCCAACTATTAGAAAGTAAAGACGAAAAGGTATTTCATCCTATTCGTGCGGAAAAGTAGTTATTACATACATATCTTTACGTGAAGTCCCTTACGGGATAGGCAGAGAGTATCGAGTGCTAAACCTCACGATCCTGACAAACCTGTCTGGCTTCCTTCACATTAATTACCTTTTCATATAAAACGCCGGTTTCGAAGACTCTTGACACCACCCTCTGACAATATCCGAGTGATCGTGGAATGTCAACCTTGGTCTCCCCGGGTACTTGCATCCGTCCACATTCGGATTATATATCTGCTTTGTCAATCTTTCATCCGTCGCTCTTTCCACATGCCCGAATCCACTGAGCATGCCCTTTGTATAAGTATCGTAGAAAATGTACTATTTAGAACACATTTTTTGTTAGTATTAAATTTATTGACATAAATTTTGACGATGATTCTAATACGTATTACAAATTATTTAACTGAATTATAAAATGGATGTAGAGTGTCTGTCAGCCCCGGTTGTCTTTTATCATCAGTTAAGCAAGCACGCGTTTATATCAAATTAAAATAAATTTAAAAAATCCTTGTGAAAATCCTGACTTATATGATTAATGCTGATGTACATTTGTCTTTCTCCCATGTCCCAACTCAACAATATCGTGGTATAACTTTTGCAAGTAGATTAGACTGGAGAGTGACATAAGATACTTATTATGCCTATACCTAATCGGGTTCCCGTGCGAGAGCTCAAAAACTTTCATAATATGTTATAACTAGTAGGTAATACGAGGAAAGATTAGAAAGTATTAACCTAACCTTTTTTTTCTACATTATCACTATTAAAGTCGATGCACTTTTGCCATCTCCCATTCGAAGCATTTAGACATTAAAAAAAATCATTTCATATTTTAAAATATGCGTCTACCACTGTTTTAACGACCACGTCGTTTAGCCAAAATCTTTGCTCTCCCAAGTGCTTTTTAGATCAGGGAACAGAAAGAAGTCTGATTGTGCCAGATTCGGTGAACAGGCGGATACGGAAATATTTCAAAGCCACATTATTTTGGACTTCAGCCATTGATTGCACAGACTCATCTTGATGAAACAGGACTTTTCTTCTGAGCAACGTTTTTATTTATTTCCTCTTGTTAACAACGTATCAACACAGAAGTAATCATCAGAGTTTATAGACTGACTCCTTTCAAGATAATTATAATCACACCATTATTATAACACACATATACAGATACACATATTATACACTATTGACCTTATTTGTCGACAAAATCGCCTGATTCTTTTCGGAGATTGTGAACCAGGTCTTCTCCACTGTTTTGATTATTGTTTTGTTTCTGGCGTACAGTAATGAACCCATGTTCAGTCCATTGTAACAAAGCGATTCAAAAATATATCTTCATGAGCTTCAAATAACTCCAAACAGTCACGTGAAATAGTCAGTCAGAAACCCTATTCGTTGATTATGATATTTTGAGTTCATTCATAAGAGATGCCTTTCATCTCGGCTGCCTCTTATGTGGTCTCCCTTAGTTTAATTAAGTACCTTTTTAACATTTTTCTCAGTAGTGAGCGTAGAAGGCCTTCCAGACCGGGCTTTATCTTTCACACTCTTTCTGCCACGCTTGAATTCTGCTATCCATTTTTTGACGGATGAATACGATAGATCTAGATCCCCTTATGTACTTGGTCAGTCGGTCATCATGGTTGGCTTTCAGTAATAGCCCCTAAAAGTATGTCCGATTGCTTTGTTAAAAAATATATTAAATCACAACCAATTATAATTGCACACGTTACGAACTTCACACAATTAACTACTCTGAACTGAACATAATAATGTGGGTAGATTGATTTTTCAATCCACCATCGTATCTAGTACGCGGTAGTAATACGCGGGTATATTTTATTTTTTTTCGAGAAGTATTTGTTAATTCTGGTTTTAATTAATCTTATCAAATCATCAAAAAGAATGCCTAGTCTGAAAAAGTAAATACATCTGAGATTGTTATCATTATAAAAAGAACGTTATGAAGCCTCAGTCGTCCTTGACTCCTCCTCGGGAATATCGCCTCATCTTGTTTATGGGTTAATTAATCACAAGCGCTGAGATACTGAAAACACCATTATGCTTAACCAGCTTATTTCCGTTGATGTATTTATTTGTATTTAAGCGAACAAGCAGGCAGCTCTCCAAACGCAGAGTCACCGTGGCCCTTATAAGAGGGCAATAGGCTTAATAGGTTAAGCCTATTGACCATAACTATTTGTTACTTACAATTGTTTGTCATTTTTTATAATAAATATTTTAAAAATTGTGCAATAATTTTTAACTAATTAAATGTTATATGGGTGCTTTGTCTTTGCTTTGGTGTCTCTAGGCGGCGAGTGGTATTTAGAGATAAGATGGTAATTTCTTACCATCATGAAATCTGTCTGCTTGTTTGTCTTTCAATATCATAAAAAAATATCTGTTTAATTAACTGATTAGTATGTATGTATGTTAAACAGTAACATATTGTTAATTTTTTTTTGAGTTTCTCTCATCTGCTGATTTTGAAAGTGCTATTTAGTATCTATCTCGAATAAATTTGATTTGATTTACCCTTCTCATCGCAATATGATACTGTGTTTATGGTGCCAGCAATAAAGAGACGGTGGGTCACTTCCTGTGTAAGTCTCAGCACAGCACTTTGTCACACCACTTTACCTCATAATTGTAACCCATTTATCCTTTACTTGCCTCTTATGAGCTACCAGGTAAAGAGGCAGATTGTCCTTTTTAAACATTAACATCAGCAGTTGGACAATGGCTTCATAATTGCAAGGTAAAATACGTAAAGGTGTGTACTTTCTTTCTAGAATTATTAATATCTGGAAAAGTCTGGAAATATCGAAATTCGATAAAGATTTCATCAAGCCAAGTTATGTGAGTTGACAATTTTGGAAGGCGATAATACCTATCGTAAAAGGTCGACCCAATTCAGATATGCCGTTGAAAATCTGTCCTCATTTTTAGTCTAGATCATTTGTTTTGCCATTCACAATGTCTTCATTTTAAGTGAATTGAACAATCCGTTTGTCAGGAAACTTGAATAAACATTATAGTTTTTACTTACGTTTTCCGTTGTATAATTTACAAAAAGGTAACGAAAAATCGACTTCGATTTTAAGAATTATGTCATCTATGTGTACAAAAGTACTTTCCTTTTGTTTTGCTGGGATTCCGTCAACTGACCCAGAATTGATGGCAATGAGAACCTCAGAAGTAGGTACGCTCTTTCAAATGAAGAAAAAAAATGCTATTTATCCTAGAAGATTTTTTCAAACTCGGATAAAAATTAACTATAGCGCGCAGTTAGGTGTAAGCACATTAAAGTTATCTAGCTCTTTTAAGAACTTTTCTAGCTCTTCTTGTAAGAACCCCGATAGCCACGTTTAAAAGTAAGTATACCTAAAGTATAATATTCATCTCCATATCTGTGTGTTAGTGTATTAACTAAATTAAACTGAATAAACTTTCTTTATTGTAATATACAGGACAAAAGTGTAATTGGGTACAATGGGGTTGACAAAATGAAACCCTTTTAAAACATTACACTAAAAAAACTAAATCAACAAACACATTTTTAAATTTAAAGTCTCTATACGCCCGGACACCCGAAGTGGTAAGCATAGGTATAACCAGGCCATCTACAACTAGCTGCAGGCAATAAGTCTCATAATCTGATAGGTTGCTAACCTACTGCTAACCGAAAATTAAAAAAAGCGCTTTTTTTGTTGCCCGACGTGAGATCTCATGGAGTCACACTTGACTGTGGACGGACTTGACTATACCACAGAGTCGGTTATTATATTTATGCACATATCCATCTATATCTTTCTTGTGTGCGTATGCTCCTAAACGACTGGAGCGATTTTGATGAATTTTTTTTGTCACACATAAGGGGAAATCGACAATGGTTTAAATTCACAATTTGGACTGGAAAATGATTTTTTAAATTATTATTTATTTGTTAATAGTTATTGATTTTACATTGGATCCAGCAGACTGCGCCACTGTCGGAGCATCAAATATTATGTAGCAGCTGTTAATGTCAAGCGATACGAAAATGTTAGGTCAGCTAGTATAACATAAAAATAAATCCCCATTTCGGTTATCGGGTCACGCCTGAACGAATGGACCAATTTTGGTAATCCTTTTACTTTTTTTATATTATTTTATGGTATTTCATATAAGGTTATTGTTATAAGAAGCTTCTTATAAAAAGAAAACCCGGGAAAATTGCAGGGAAAATGGAATAAACAATGCTTTAATCCATACAAACTGGTAGTAGCTGTTAATGTCAAGCGGTACGAAGTTCGCCAGGTCGGCTAGTATTTTTATATTTACAAAAATTAAGTAGATAGTATATGTGTACGGCGAAATAAATTTTAATCGAGAAAGGATACAAATAGGCTGCCGTTCCCCGAGTCCGTGGTTTGTCCTTGTCTGCCAATTTGTGGCGGCGGTTCGTTGAAATTCAGGCTTTTATTTATTCTGCTTCAATTAATTTGTTTAATAAATTCGCGATGGCAGTGCACCGTCTGTCGCCACTTGGGTTTCTTGTTATAAATTTATGTCTTGAGACCTGTTCACAATTTATACGCGTCTCCGTTTTCTGAATAAACTTTAGCGTCTTCAAGTGGATTTTATATTTCAAACGAGTTATTTATGGGGTAGTTTAATTAATTCATATTTTGCACTATCGTTAGCGTTTGATATAACTAGTCCTGTAGTAAGTAAGAAGTGAAACTGTCGACTTTGCTATTAAAATTATATAAACTGTGGAGAGTTTTAAAGCAAGTTCATACTTTTTTAAATTGTGAAATTGATCTTGAGAAGATAAAATGTACTATCAGTATAGTTAAAAAGATTTCACCCATATCTACATATTTATCGTAATGCCAAGTCCCCTAACGGAGTAGGCAGAGAGTATCAAGTGCCTGATATCAGGATTCTTGGAGACCTGCCTTTCTTCCACATTCCACAAACACGCCAGTTTCGGAAAGTCCTGGCACCACCAGTGGATAAAACCCGAGCGATTTGATCATGGATTGTCAACCTCGGTCTTCCCGGATACCTACCTATATCCAACTACATTTGCATTGTGTATCTGCTTTGCCAATTTATATGTCATGTCTGAACTAACTGAGCATGTCCTATTATATAATTTTTACACTATAACTACTTTCAATTCTTATCTTTCTTGTATCTCACTGTTGCGAGTTCAGTGAGCAAGCATAACATCACAGAAAGATTTTATGCTCATTACAATTTAGTGCAAGTGTGAGTGTGTACATAAGACACTGAAGTACAAGGAGCTACTTTAGTTGTATTTGTGTATAGTGTTGTATTTTGGATGATAATAATATACATTAAGAAAAGTAAATTTGTTGATTTAATATTAATATGCAAATGTGTTCAAGTGTTAAAATTATTTAATGAAGATTGACCGCTTCATGGTTAAATGGTTTTTTGAAATCGTAAAAGTTGCTTTCAACAAATGGACAAAACAGCATTTAGGAAGTTTGCTTGTGTAATCCTAAGGCGAAGAAGGGGCTGGTTGTTTATAGTTAAATCTCTGACAAACCTTAACTTTGCCAAGCCAGTCGCCCAGCTAGTTTTTCACGTGTAAATCCTTTTAAATAAATAGCGCAACAAATTAACATTTATGAAGGAGTAAATCGCAACTTCGCAGCATAAATAAGTAGACAGTCAGCTGCAGTGAATTAAAAAGAAGTTACGATTGCTTGCACACGCTGACTACGAAACTGCCTTATTTGCTGTAACCGAAAACTTGTATGAACTGTACTTGAAAAAATTCCTCATACTTTAAATTTTGAAACTTACAAATTGCCTTCATTCATGCTGATATTTTTGAATGGGATTGGAAGGCAAACTAAGACAAGGATTTCCTTATTGTAAGGAATACTTTATCTCTTATTTCTTTATGATGGTGACGAAATTCTATATATTTTTTATGCGAAAGGTTTGTAAACAAGCACATAGTTTTCTTGATGGAAACAAACATGGACTGTTGGACAAAAAACTATACGTATATCGATGTTACAGGTATGACACTGTGCAGTGGAACGTTACGCTTAATGTGAAAGTCTACCTGATACCCTACCCTCTAGACCGCAATATGGCACATTCATTATGGCAACAATAATAGGTAATACGATTGATCTCTACCCTGACATGTTGCTGTGCTGCACTCTAACTCCAGTGGTCTTGCTAGTGGTCTATCAAGCAGAGAGGCAAATGGTTTTTTCAACACAAACTTGGGGAATAAACATAAATAATTGTGACCAAATCTTTAGACAAGTGATTGAGAGCAGTTACGACGGCTAATAACTTGCCAGTATGTGATTTGGCCACTTTGTAGCCCTTAAATATTCTAAACTTGTCCTGCTGCTGTTGAGCTATTCCATATATACTTTTTTTTTATTATAGGAAGTCAAACAAGCAGACGGGTTTCCTGATGGTAAGAAATTCACGCCACCTAAAGACACCAAAGATGGTAATGGTGCGTTGCCAACCTGAGGTAAGGTGTTAGGCCTCGAGCGAAAGTAAGTTTACCGGCTACCTTACCCTCCGAACCGGAACACGTCATGACATTATGGCGGCAGGAATAGGTTAGGCGGTGGTACCAATCCGGACAAGTCGCTGCTAAACTCTACTTCCTAGTCAGTTGTCACGGTGTTAGTGATGATAAGCCTATGCTCGCCTTTTACGAGCTGCCTGGTAAGAAAGGCAGATGGTCTATTCTGCAAAGGAGCCCGGACCAACACGGGGAAGAAATTTTAATGTCTAGTTTTTAGCATATACAAATTTCAACAGCAAGGTTTGTCTACTTAAATTGACCTAGAAGTTTGTCATTATAGTTCTAAGCTCGTTGCGAACTAATCTTAATACTGCATTTGTGCTTGACGGCAGTTATGACAGCGAATAGAGCTTTGTCTATCTGCGACTTGGCCCCTTTGCAGGCCTCCGCTTAGTTTTAATTAAGCTTTGAATGTTTGTTCTCATGATTGCTGGTGAGCTCGTCGATAATACCTTTGTGCTTCAGCTAAGTGGAATGTCAAATCGATATCTTTTATACTGTATAAAATTAATTTATCTTCCCCCTTGTCTTCAAAGAATTAGACAAAGGCTAGCCACGATTAACCAGACACTTAAATTTACGCAATGTAAAATGTAATAATTTGTCGCTAATCACCTACATATCCAATCCCAGGCAACGGGGCGTATTTAAATGAATCCACATTTCGTTCATCGCATCATGCCTGAAAAGATATAGTAAATTTGCTAATTGCTTTGATGTTTTAATTATCGTTAGGAGTAGATTCTTAAAAATAGCTGGGGAAATGAAAAGCAAGGCTTTAATCTACACAATTTCATAAGACTTAAATAATTTAAATTATTTTTCGGCATCATCTAACTTAAATCAAACATATTGACTGCTCGCGGATGTTAGAGCCACTTTCGGATGGAATAGGCATGAAAATCAAATGCGATCCTTACTTTATTTTATTTTGTCATTGGAAGGCAAACACGTAGACAGAATTCCTGGTGGTAAGAAATTCACGCCGCTTAGAGATAATGGTGCGTTGCCAACCTGAGGCCGGGATGTAAGCCTTCGAGCTAGGTAACTTTACCGGCTACATTATTCTCCCAACTGAAATATGTCAACGGCCAGCACTGATGTTATGGCGACAGGAATATGACACTTTAGGCGGTGGTACCAATCCGGGCGAGTCGCTGCGGAACTATACACCACCCAATCAGATGTCACGGTCCTAGTGACCTAATCTGCAAAGGAGCCCAGGTTAAATTTAAACAGCAAGTTACGGTACACAAATAGGTAAAGCGTTAGTTGTTAGATAGGCTAGTCGTTGCAGAGATCTACCACCATGCCTGCCTGACTGTCTCTGAGGAATAACCCCTACAGCGATCTAGTACGGGTTACGGGGCTTTCATATCTGAGCCGGAAATGTATCAATGTTCACGCTTTAATAAAAAGTATAAAATCGTTTTTCATCCCTGATCTTCTTTTTAAGCATTAGCATAGAATATAAAATAGAAATCTTCATTATGCATATTGAAATCTTTTCGCAGACATCGTTCAAATTTTTTCATTTTCTTTTCACATTGAATCTAGGTCTTGGCGTGGTTATCAGAGTCTATAATCATTTTTAAGATAAACTACTTTATGTGTTTTTTTTAAATTTTTACGTTTTTTTTACAGATTTATTTTCTGATAATATGTATTTTTATATGAATATTTTTATTCTGATGGCAAGATACAGTGCCTATGTAACCCATAAATGCTATTAGTACGTCGCTGCTATGTATACAGATGCTAGGTATATTATGTAAAAGTCTGTCGCCTACCCTAACCTCCTGTTACTGTCGCATTGTGCGATTAAGATGAACCATTTTTATTGGTTGGTAGAGTTTCTGTGCAGCAAGTCGCCTATTCCACCCGCCATAATAACAAAGTCATACTGTCTATAGACTGCGGTTGTCTTTCACCACCAGATAAACATATACTTGTTCACTCACCTCTATCATAAAAAAACCTTCGGCTAGTCGTGTGTGCTGTGGTTGTACCTCTGCCCACCTTTTGGGAATACTGGGGAAAAGATATTTGCTTAAAATTTTATTAAATAAACAAATGAACTTAAAAATATTGCTCTGTATTTGTGCCGGCCTTCTCCCTGCGGCCTCACTGATTGGTCTCAAAAGTTTCTACTAAGTGGTCACAAACGCGAACGTTAAAAGTATCCCTTAGGATAGAAGCTATGCCCTCTACTTATAAGGCTTTTCTACCCCTTTTACTTTTTAGGAAATAAAATGAATGTTAAATTTCCAAAGACTAATATTTGCTGCAATAATTTTCAACTATGATTGCTAATATTTGACAGTCCTATGTTGAAACATGGACAAACATTAAACTTAAGATCCAAAGCAACCAAGATGTAATTAAAATAAATATTTGGCATTAAATCCGGGTTGGGGCGGTTAAGTAGAGGCATTCCCGCCCTTTGAACAAGTTCTTGTTGATGTTTGCTTATTCTCCAAATATTAATGGGAATTTCAACGTAATTTAACAAAACTTGAAAGCTACCTGCTTTCTTGTAATATTTTGAATCTCTTTAATTAGCATTTGGAGAACCTGTGCCGAAATTCAAAAGAAACTTGTGAAAACTTTTTAAATTAAAATGAAATTATTTTTTTGTTGTGTCCCGTTAAACTTTAAAGTATTAAACTTAGATATTGGGAAAAAAATTGAATCTTACAGACTTTTGTACAGTTATGGATAAGTGACATTGTCACCATATATTTGCACATTATACACAACTAGTAGTTTATTCGCGCCTTTATCAGAATATCGTATTTTCGTACAAACTTTCGTCTTACCTTATAGTTCTATAAGGGCTGTATTTTTATTAAAAAAGTAACTCATGGTTGAACTTGAGTCTTTAACTACATGCACATTAAACTTCGACGAAATTGGTCCATTTGCTTCGCCTTGAAAGCATAATAGACGGACAGTCAGACTTTCGCATTTGAAGTATTAGTTTTGATAAGCATTTATTATACTCCGCTGGTTCGGGCATGTGGAAAGAATGACAGATGAAAGATTGACAAAGCAGATATACAATGCGAATGTGGATGGATATAGGTACCCGGGGAGACCAAGGCTGACATTTCACGATCAGATCAATCGAATATTATCCGAGGGTGGTGTCAAGAGTCTCCGAAACCGGCGTGTTTGTATGAAAAGGGTAATGAATGTGAAGGAAGCAAGACAGGTTTGTCAGGATCGTGAGGTCTGGCACTCGATACTCTCTGCCTACCCCGTAAGGGACTTGGCGTGAAGATATTATACCTAGTGACATTATAATTATAACTAGGTATATTTTACGTCTTAAAATGTATGTAATCTGCGTTTTTGCTTAAAGAATTTAAGGTCTGTAATATACATACTTACACAGTACACAATTTCATGCAAAGCACCTTCCCGGGTAGGCAAAGAATATCGCATACAATACCTCACGTCCTCCACATTCGGTTCCCTTTTTTAAACAATCACGCCAGTTTCATAGTTCTTTGACACCATTGGATAAAACCCGAGCGAATTGATCGTGGATTGTCAATATGGGTTTACTCTGGTACGTGCATCCATCCCCATTCGCATTGTATATCTTATCAATCTTTCATGTGTCATTCTTTTCACATGGCCGAACCCGGGGAGTATACCTTTCTCATTTTGACCCCAGCACTTTCTTCCAATCCAACACTTTCAAGGATCTTGCTGTTACGATTGTGGTCAGCAAACGTTACATCACAGATTTTCCGCAGCTCTCTTATTTCTCCATCAGTAATATCGACATTGAAAATTTTGTAAAAAAATACCTCCACACTAATTATACATGCGATAGTCTGTGTTTTTGTCCGTCCGTCTGTTACTATTTCACGGTTAAATGATGAGACAGATTTGATGAAATTGGATAGGTCTATCGTTAAAAAATCAAGTTCAAATATGGGCTACTTTATTTTCATAAATCTTGGGTAGATTTAGAATTCAGAACATTTGTTTGCAGGGCATTTTGTATCTTTTCCACACTGAGAAATTCTAAGGTAAACTGCTAAACTACGTGTTTATACCATTAGATTTCATAAGTTCTATCCGTTTGAATATATTAGATAGATAGAGAGATAGATAGACGGATACCTATTATTCCTTTATCAAAGTAAACCTGAATTCAAATGAAACTATCTACTTTAAATGTATAGTGTTTTCAAAGAAAAAGTATCTTCACACCCTTCATTCCCGAAGAGGTAGACAGAGGCAAAATCAGGGCACCCACGACTAGCCAGACACTATGTACCACAATGTGATAGGTGGCAAGCCTATCGCCAACCAGGCACATATCTAATCCTGGGCAACGCTGTTTTTATTATAAAATTAAAAATAAACATTTTTTATTTTTTTTGTTGCCCGAACCCGGTACAAGTTCAACACCTGGACCGGTTGACCACACAGACAAAATTTATAATTTGAATACAAATAATTTAATTGCTTTAAAAGTGCTAAAAATTGACTCATTTCAATACTACGGTATATTTTTTTATTATTGTTTTTTCGTAAGATCACGGAAAAGTAATAATCAAAATCCATTTGTGATTGGCGGAGTAAACGTGCAATAAATATACAAAATAAAAACTTACAGGCAAAACCTTCCCTTATTTGCAGTCATTTAAAAATGAGTTTTTTTTAAGTTTGGCGTCTGTAGAGATCGTGTATTTGCTTCTATCAGGAAATCCAGATACTTATTTCTCCTGCAATTTCAAATAAGACATCGTGTAGAAAATTCACTTTAAGTACATATTACTAATTTGATTTTTAATTACCCAAATCAATTACCCGTCCTAGTGATCTGTCGCTCACATCGGAATCGGCGCCACACTGTTCGATATGTATTCAGAGCCATGCATTATTAACGGCCAGACATGGACGCCATTTGACCACGCATTAGCACCGAAACCGGATGCCTAGTCACGGCTAGAACCAAATTCATATGATTTGAGAGTTTGATACGTATACTTTAAAGGTTTCTTTAGTTATGGATATATGGGCTCAGTGTGCTGACCGTGAAAACTGCTAAACTGCTGGCGTGTGCTAACTGCAATGTTTAAATCTCTAAATGGCCGGTGGGGGGTGCATATAGTACCATGCGCAAAACTAAGGGGTGCGCGCTTTTGTTTCGTCACATGCCTGCCTCACTACCCGGCTTTGGCACCTATAGTGCTAGACCCCAATATTTTTTTACCATCAGGATATCGGTATGCTTGTTAGCTGAGTTTCCACTTGTAAACTTCACCCGCTTCTCCACATTCTATCAGTTGAGTTGACGATCATTACTTATACTATGCTATCGTATATGTAAGGGCTTGAACACAAAACTGCGATACGATGCGATGCGAATTCGCAACGCAGAAAGTTGCGACACGAGTAGCTGATACGAGTAGTAGTTTAGTAGACGAGTAGTAGATTTAGTGCGGCGAGGCGTCTCCTAGGGTGACATTTTTTTACATTTAAGTACATGTCTTGTACACGCGCAGCCCTAGGGCGAACTAAACATAACATGGTCAATAAGTGTGACGTAACATTGCAGAAATTCGCGATGCGAATCAGTTCGTATCTTCTTTCGAAGCGTCGTGCGAGGTCGCAGGTTTTTACGATGCGACGTCGCATCGCAGTTTTGTGTACAAGCCCTTAAAATGAATCCATATTTACCTTGGTCATCGCATCATGCCTGAAAGGAGGAATCGATTTAACTAAAAAAAATTTGTCGTGTGATTATTGACAGGAGAAGGTTTTTATGTATATTCCTTTTAATTCAATTAGATGTTTATAGTTAAGTCGCTTGTCAGCTGGTCAGTAATGAAACAATGTGAAAATAGGATAATATGTCAGCAGCAACTTACAGTTATTTCTATAACGTTGTCTTCGTCTCAGTTGAAAAGGCTTTTAATACCGGGAAAGTGCTAAATAGAGCGTAAGAACTTCGACTTGGAGCAAGCTTGAATTCATTATTGTCTTTTGTAACCTTTGAAAGGAGCCACCGATATTATTTCCACTCTTAAACATGTAAGAGATTGCTTCCGACCTCATTCTACTACTTGGAATTAATAGCGTTTAACCATAGAAAATATGGTGAAATGCCGATATTATAATTCGAAAGTTTTTTGTTAGTCCTTCTTTTACGTTGCAAAGTGGATATATATTGGGTATGTTGGGTGATTAAGAGGCAGGCTACTTTTTATCCTATATTGGTTCTCGCTGGAACTACGGGCAACCGTCAAGCTTTAGAAAGAATAAAAAATAAGAATAATAATAAGAATAAGAAAAAATAAGAATAAGAATAAGAATAATACATACATACATTTTAGACACACTCAAACTCACTGACATCTATAGAAACATCATAGACACATACAGGTAGGCACGTAACGCATAAAAACATAATAAAAATTGAAAATTGGGTACGATTGAAAAATATTTAAATCACAAAAAATAGATGTTGATGATGAAGTTATTGTTGGCACTTGATAATATTTCCATAAAACAGTCACCAACTTGTAGTGAATTGCCCTTAAAGGGTTATCTCTCCAGACAGAGCTTAAATAATTAAATTTAAAAGTAAAATTTGCTCTTTAAATAAACTAAGACCAATGAACTGACAGCGCTTTGACGGGACTTTAAAAATAAAAAAACATTCCCTGTTCTCGCTTTGCACAAACAAAAATATATTTTCAGTTTTACATTTACTGTCAAAGTTTTTCAGTAAGCTTTATGTTTTTAAAAGCAGCTTTGTATCAAAAATAAAATAATGTACGTACGTATATTGAAGTAATCGTTGAATTACATAAAACAGTATCCTCACGCTTCTATTACCGAAGAGGTAGGCAAATATATGTGTAGACTCTAGGGTACCTATGATTAGCTGAAAATGCATTGTTTCGTGTTTCGATATTTCTGGCTATCATGTTAGGGAAGATTTCGAGTTCCTTTCTTTGCTTTTGATTGGGCCGTCAAATTAATGTTGGTAACTAGACGGTTGAATATCCATTCACTGAAAGGGAAAAAAGGGCGCGACACACGTCTTCACGCCAAGTCTTACATGGTAGGCATAGAGTAATGAGTACCAAATGTCACGATCTTTGCTCAGCTGCTAAGCTTCCTCCACGTTTTTTATTACTTGTTACATACAAACACGCCGATTTCAAACTCTCTTGGCATCAGCGATTTTGTCCTGGATTTAATCTCCTCGGGTACCTTCATCCACCCACACTCTCATTGTATGTATGTTTTGTTATCTTTCTGTTGTCAATGTTTCCACATGGCCACATTCTTTTTCTACATTCTCTTTATTTCAATGCTACTCATTCTGATCTCCCTGTTGCGAATGCGGTCAGCGAGCGGAAAACCACAGATTTTCCGTAGAGTTCGTGTGCCAAAAGGTCCTGACGAAACATAATATTAAATTACTTAGTTAAGGAAACTGACAGAAGTACAGGAGTAAGTAATTAAGCCTGATATCCGGTCCCTATTAGATGCGCTTCATTCAACCAAATCTGCCTTTGACCAACTAATATGCGGGTGGCCCCGGCCTGTGTACATTTGATGAACAACTTCGCTCAATTTAGTTCTGTGGACATAACTGCTGGACAACTTTGTACGGCCAAAGCATTTGCTCTAGAAATAGGTTTCAGGTAATTGGAAGATTTACTTGTTAAATCTTACCGTCTTATGAATAAATATAGAGTAAAATACTCTCAAGATTTAATTTAAAATTATATTTTTTATTATACACTGAAACACAGCGACCATGTTGGCTGAACTATAGTTCTTTACCCGAAATTGTTCTTCTGACCGATTTTTAATATGTATGATTACTTTTTCTACAATATGTCGTCCTAAACTTTTTATTCATAAAATGTGTAGCACTACCGTTGGTGTTCATAACACTGATGTTTCACAAAATTGTAATTAATAACATCACTAATGTAAATATGTTTAAACAGAAAGTTATTTTTTTCATAACGTTTTAATCCCTCAACTTAGTTTCCATACTATTTTACTGATGTTCATAAAAAAAATCATTTACCCAGTGTATTCTATGTATTAATTCGTGATGCTAAAACTTTGGACCCTTTTTTACGAAAATTGCGCGGACGCAGGATCATAAAATTCGGCACACTTATAGTTTATGTGTAGGAGATGTGCAGAAGGCTAATATTTTTTAATAATAATGCTTATAAAGTACATTAAATTACTCACACTACATGTATTTGAGACACACACACACACACACACACACACACACACACACACACAAATGTATTGAAGATAACTATAAAAGATCACAGATGGCGCACTAAAAATATTGGTCAAAAAACAAAGTGGTCGGTCTTGAGAAATGTAGATGGCGTTATCGATATGTCGAATGAGTGTTATCGAAGATATTAAATTTAGAAAAATAATATGTAATGGCTTCGATAATAAAAATAATAATGGCGGGAGGAAAAGGTTGTTTCATTTTAACAAAATATTTCATTGTGGTACATTTTAAATTGTGTGTAATTAATTTATTCTATTGCTCCTAGTTACTAGATTATTATACTTGAGTTTATGGTAGTAGCCTTGGACATGGAATAACAAGAAAACCGGTGTTTTAGATATTTAATTACTTTTATGATTTATTTATGTGTAGAATAGTATAAGCGTTATTAGCAATTATTATCAAATATTTTTCTGAAGATATAAAAGTCATGTTTTAATTCCAAAAACTTGTTTACTAAACCAGTAAGGTAAGGTGCTAACCTCTAGGCGCACGTCTAACACCAGCGACCAGCTGTGAGGCTCTGGTTCGATTCTCGACGGGGACCACCATAGAAAGAGACCACTGTACTCTTCTGTGCTGTACTCTGTACGTTTGTGTGATGATCATTTAGATGTCTGAATTTTAGAGTCTGGATGTGTGTATTAACTTAGTCTGGTATTTTTTACGTAATCTATGTATCGTTGACCAACACCCGTAACACACTTTGTGGAACCTCAACTCAGTGAATAAATAATAAAA
>NJDD01002178.1:169327-180471 GCA_002245505.1 Calephelis nemesis | reverse complement strand
TACGAGCTGCCTGGCAGGAAGGCAGATGGTCTATTCTACAAAGGAGCCCGGACCAACACGAGGGATTATCCGATTAATTGAAAAAATGCACATTCGCGGTGTTGTAATATAAGCGACGATTTATAATTTGGTAAGTGTTATTATTGAGATGATTATTTCGTTGTTTATTCCAAGGAAAGATGTTGCGTTGCCATTTAATGAAGTGGCCCAGTGGCATGCGACTGGCGGTGTTTGGCAAGGCGCGACCACTCGAGACGCTGGCTGCAACCCAACGCTCTTATCTTAATGTACTTTCTCAACCCTTTTCCTAGCTGCATTCGTAATATGACTACTTAACCATTCTTTCAGTAGCGATATATCTTTGTACTTTGACTTATGAACATAGACGTACATCTGAATCAAATTATTAGATGGTCTCCTGTCTTCTTTAAAAGTATGAAAATAATTTAAGTTTTTTTTATTTGGGGATAGCATAGGGCTCTTCTGTAAGGTTACTCCTGAATCTCGATTTCATGCAAATTGCAAATTGAAATCGAATATTTCATTTTAGGTAGGTATTCTTGATCACAATACTAGCGGATTACTAACATTTATTAGTAGTTTAATGACAACTCGCACGTACACGATGTTTTAAACCAATCTAGACCGCGTCGAACGCGAGATACGCTTTTTCTTTTTTTATGCCAAAATGGAATCACAAAAAAATAATGGCCAGAGTATATCGAGAGCCTAATGTAATAAATTCTGCTGATCTATCTTGCTTTTTTCACATTCATTACACTTTTCTTCCAAACACGCCGATTTCGAAACGCCAAATGAAACCAATACGAGAGCGAGCGTCATCTGCACGTCATCCACTTGATATAAGCATTTTTTAATGTTTGTGAAGAAATGGAGCAATGAAAAAAATAATTGGTCAGTGGTTATGAGGTATCTTAAGTTATGAGTGTTAAGTACCCAAGTATTTCACTCGCTGTTACAGAAAATATGTTATAGTCTCAACGAGTTTTTGTAGAAAACTTAAACACTGATAAATGAACTTTAGATATACCCAATTAAAGAAAGAAAGAAAATGAATTAAATACATCTAAAGATACCTAAGTTGCAATGAAGTTTGTTTTGCCGTTTCTACATCAGACTTGCTAGGATTGAAGAGCTAATTTAACATGAAATTAATTAAAAATGATAATTTACGGTTGATAGGGTTATTAAACTTAATCGCACTTTAACATTATTTGTAATGAATAAAGATAAGTGATATGGGTTAATTTAAAATAAGGTAAAAACAGTAATTAATGTCTATAAATGTTTGCATATTACAATATGATGATATAAATTAGTTTTATTTCCGTTATTCCTGGTTAATTATCAACAACAAATCAAACAACTGGATTCGAGTGGCAGTTAGCACTACTTGGTTTTTGTA
The DNA here is from genome assembly GCA_002245505.1 of Calephelis nemesis. Lineage (NCBI taxonomy): Eukaryota > Metazoa > Arthropoda > Insecta > Lepidoptera > Riodinidae > Calephelis > Calephelis nemesis. The sequence goes on along the minus strand of NJDD01002178.1, from coordinate 179,045 downwards.
CATAAGCCAAAGACGACGAACCTAGCACTGTTTAGATCTAACCTAACTTATTTTATTTTTATTTGAAAGTGCGAACTTCTGAACAAAATTTGACGGAGTTAGCTGTCGATAAATCAATCATTGTTACACGAACTAAATTAAAGAAATTTCTTTTAGTACAATATAAAACAGAAAAACTATTCCTCGAGGTCGCGAGTTGCGACATATCCGTACAGAAAGCTGTCACTCTTCGCGGAAAGCAGCACCCGAATTAAATTCCTCTACACCACGATACACACCCGTGTTGACTTTCAACACGAACTTGGATGTTTCCGGGGAAAAATTGAAAATAGTACACATTCTTACCACTACAATAAAAATGATATTACCTAACTAATGTCACTGTAGTGTGTGGTAAATAGGGTAAAACTCGATCGTTATAATTTTTGCTTATATTAATAACTGCTAGCCTAGTGGTAAATATGTTTTAACTAATTCACATTTAAAAATATGTAAATAACAAAAATAAAAACTACAATATATTTAATTAAGCTAGATGTGATAGAATATGTTAGTACGAATAAGTATTCTGTAACAATTTTTTAAACACACATATTCCGCAAATAAATAATTTCATTTCCATTTTTAAGTAATACAGGAATAGACAAATAAATTGTTTTTATATAAAAGGAGAGCGATCAAGCACAAGGCTCTTGTCTGCATACTACATTTGTCTCCGTGGTATGCAGACATAACGTCCCTCGCATGACTAACTCTCCTATCTCAGTTTCGACAGTTTGGACAAACCATACTTTTTCAGTTTGGTCATTTTAAATTTCGTTTCTATTTTTACTTTACAGAAACGTCAATAACTGAAGAACCAATGTTCGTACAATTATGTGAGTTAGAGAAAATCATAGATAAAGAATTCAGGAAGATATTGATAGTTCTAAGTCCTAACTCAAATTGCCGAATTAATGAGTTAGGACAGTTAGTAATGCGAGGGACGATAATAGAAGTTATAGCGGAAGGTAGGTACAACTGCGACATTTCGGTTCAAAAAGTAATCACACCGACTTGTACTAATAACCAATTTAAAGATTTGGTTCCATCGAAACGTAACTGCCGCTGTTTATACAAAGCCAAATTGGGGTAAAATAAATCTCCATAAAACCGGATCGTGGGGTAGGAGTGGAAGCCTCATTTCATAGTACATATATCAGTGTAATTTGACTATTTAATGAATGCAATGTATAATTATAAATTAAAGTTTTCATAACGATCATCAGATCATGTTTCTTAGTGCTCTCGCAAAATTTGTTCAATATGTGACAAATGGTTTTAAATTATGTAATAAAAAATGCATTCTTTATGTAACTATATTTGATATTTTCCATCGTCGGCGCTTGGTAAAACTTCCAAATAATCATATTTTTAAATTAAGAAACACTTGTACTGTTTTACGTATCACTTATACTTTATTATTTTATAAATAAACTAGTTTAAGTTCTAGCCCTGATGATGCTGTCATAAGCGAAATCGGTAGGCTATTTATAAAATAATAAATTATAAGTGATACGTAAAACATTACAAGTGTTTCTTCATTTAAATATATGAATATTTATGTAACTAGATGACGTAGCGTGGCAATGTAATTTGATTTGACTTTTTGCAAGTTTATTGAGCTTAAACTGTTATAAACTTGTGCTCATGACAGCCAACGCAGTCTTTGGTCCCGGTTTTGACCGATTTGCCATAACTCATGCTAAACATTTTATATGCCCTTGATTTACTTTAAGAAACACCAATATGTGCGGTAAAAAATTGGAATAGAGAAGAGCTTATTCTGTGCAGAATATTGGGCGGATTTCGATTTAAAAAGTAATCACATTGACTTGTTTAAAGAACCAATACAAAGATTCGGTCTCATCAGAGCGCGCACATAAGCAAAGAAATTGGGGTAACACACATCTCGACAGGACTGGATCGTATAGTAGGAATGGAATCACGTTCCATTTCACGGCGGATATAGGACCCCGAGTTACAGGTCTATTTGACTACGTCATAGTGCTTCGTCGACGGCTACGATTTCCGCTTCGTACACTTTTCCCGGCTCATTTCATGTTCTCACTCAACACACATCCGTTTTGTGGGTGAACGAAATCACCCTTGAGATTTTTCAATCTCTTCAGAGTTATTACCGTATTACGCGGAATAAATAAAACCTCGATACATGAATAACGGTTCGTTTTGGGAATGTTTGAAGGTTGAATATGTTTTTCAAGATTTATTTTTGATTAGCTTTTCTCGCTCGCAGTTGCGCTCATGCGACATAAACTGTTTATCCTCCATTATTTAAATAACATCCCACTTGACCAATCTACATATTAATACGTGATGCCAAAACTTTGGACTTTTTTGTAGAATTCTTGTATACTACTGATACGAAAAAATACTGAAACACCTCGTTTTATCAAAAGTAATGGTCGCCCGCTGGTTGAAATTCGACCATAATAAATTTTAATATCTTGTTGATCAGAACGCTATCTTCATTTCTCAAAACCAACTACTTTGTTACCAAACTTTTTAGTGTGATCTTTATCTGTGATCTTTTATCGTTATCATCAATAAAATATTTGTTTGTGTGTGTCAAATGCATGGTAGTGTGGGTAATGTTTTATTTATTGATAATGTACTTTATAACATTATTATTAAACAATATAAGCGTTCTGCACTTCGTCTACACATAAACTATGAGTGTGCCAAATTTCTTTTTCCTCCGTCAGCGCAATTTTCGTAAAAAATCCAAAGTCCAAAGTTTTTGCTTCACATATTCATATATAGAAATCATATTGCAATACATGTAAATAAATGAAACCCTTTTTATGTCTATTTACACATTACACCATAAAATCTAAAAATAACCTGTCTACTTACATAAAAGTTGAACGATCAAGGAGCATCACGCTCCTCCGTCCGCGCAATTTTTGTAAAAAGGGGTCCAAAATTTTGGCATCACGTATTAATACATAGATATCAACAACACCAGTGCACAAAATAAGGAACAATCCAGAAATAAACTCAACAAGTTCGTGTTGTATTGAAAGCTGAGGAAGGCCTTTCAGCATTAGCGCGTCGAAACGTAACGTTTACCCGACTTTATTGCGTATTTGCCTGTAGGCTTTGTCGGCTCGGTGGGTTCAACCTGTTGGACATATTACTACATTCACACTTAGAGAGAGTGCTTTCATTTTGTTTCATTTTACTTGTCTCATTTCGTTTTAGCTCTTTATTAGTTTTGTTTGTTATATAAAATTAATAGAGCTTTTATACTGCGTTTTTCGAAGGACTTGACGTTAACCCTTTTTAGTCGAGTTCAAAACAGCGAAGAGGTCCTCAATTCGGCTGGTATATCTTCTTTTATGTATGTACACCGATTATCCGTGGTTTCCGAACCGTAACGTAATTAACGTAGTTATTTTTATTCCATATAAGAAGATAGCGGGTAAGCACATGGCACTTCTGTTGGCAAGATGGTACGATAAACGTAATCCAAAGACACTTTAGATGTGATAGGTGATCAACCTTATAGACTTGCCACGTAGATTTGACATCATTATAAACCTACACGGCCAAGGTTCGATCCCTGATAGAGACCGAGATTTGAATAATGTGCGTATTTCTGGACCGTGAGCGTCTATCTTACCTATTTATGAGCCAATGGTTGCACTACTCTATCATACAATTACAATACTGTAATTACAACCGTATTTTGGGAATGATTTCTCCTTATAGTTCTTACTGGAACGAATCCGATCAAAAAGAAAGAAGCGGATCAACTTTGATCAAATATTCATTATATAGCAACTTAAAAAGTATCCTCAAGCCCGCAGGCAGATAAACAACCAGGACACTTTTAGTACCAACCATTCGAAGCTATTTTTAGTCCCACAATATAGGCAAACTTCAGTCTCGGGCTTCGTCGTTTTTTGCTAGAAATTCGAAAAACGCATTTCTGGGTTGTCCGACCCTGGAATCAAACCTGTTCCGCATGAAATCAACGCCAACATCGTACTACTAGACCATAGATGCGATAAAATTTGAGCTGTGTGAAGAGATAAAATAAGGTTTAACATATGTAGGCAAAACCATAACCGTATAATATAATGATATAACAATGTTTATTGCACTAAACTTAATATGTATTTAATTGGAAACTATATCGGTAGGAACAAGAAACATAATATTCAAGGATATGACCCAATAGTGAACTCATGTAACGTAATATTTACTATTCTGCGAGGGTAGAGTTAAGCTTGTAAATGTATTTTATTAATACAGTGTAGCTGGTAACATGGCCGACTCCATTCCCGAGGCACAGGGATCAAACCCTCGTTTGTCACAACATGACCGGCCCAAAGTCTTATATTAAATAATTTCTCTGTATGCTACGAATCGTCTCCGTTATTGTTTTATTTTACGACGCTGTAATATGGTTTATCTACGTGTGATAGTTTTTACGTTGCGACGATATTTTTTTTCATTACTAGTCAGAGTTGGCGACTTGTTCGCACATCATTAATCCCTTCTGATAAATACACCTATTTATGATCCTTTTTTGAAAATGTTTAATAAATTATAGGTTTTACTTAAAACAAAAACACACATTTCTCCTGCTAGTCCGATTTTCAACTGTCTTCAAAAGGGTTCTTATTTCTACTGTATATTTTTTGTTTGGTAGTTTGCTACACGGTTACTTTATCATTTATTAAAATGATTTTGAAGGTTGTTATTTTTTGTAAAGCAGATCTTAAGTTATGTTTAATAACACTTATTTAACTGTTTATTTAGACGATATTAAAAAAGAACAAAAAAGTATTTTCATGCCCATATCTCCTAAGAGATAGACAGAGGCACAAACAGGGCACCCACGACTAGCTGAAGACACTAAGTGATAGGTGGCAAGCCTATTGCCAACCGGGCACATATCTAATCCCGGGCAACTTTATTTTGATTAGGAAATTGTAAATATATGTTTTCTATTTTTTTTTGTTGCCCGACCGGGGGATAGAACCCGAGATCTCAAGAAGTCAAGTCCGAAGCAGTCCGGCCGCTAGACCACAGAGCCGATACGATACGATAGGTGCGATGTTGAAATAAGATACTTTTATAATTTACTAGGTGGTAGAGTTTAGCAGCGACTCGTCCGGATTGGTACCACCGGCTTACCTATTCATGCCGCCATAACGTCACGACGTGTTCCGGTTCGAAGGATAAGGTAGCCGGTAAACTTACTTTTGCTCAAGGTCTAACATCCCGGCCTCAGGTTGGCAACGCACCATTACCACCTTTGGTGTCTCTAGGCGGCGTGTATTTCTTAACATCAGGAAATCCGTCTGCTTGTTTGCCTTCCAATATCATAAAAAAAACTTGAATAAAACAAATATCTTCTAGTAGATAAAATCTCCTCCCTAAAATATTTCCGACTTTAAGCTGGACCTCTATCTCTTTTTTACCGACTACATTTGGGTGTTACCAATTTGACTGTATGTATTTTTGTATGTTTGTTAAGCGATTACTTGGCCAACAAAGGACCGAATTGGTGGTTATCTTTTTGGGAGGATAGGTGATGAATCCGAGGTGAGATATTTGAGACAATAAATGTTCATGTAGGTACTTCGCCGCCATTAAAATCCCAGATCACTTGTGGGATCATAAAGCTGATGTGGGACCATCTCAAAATTATGAACTACCATTCCAAAAAAGAATTATCGAATCGCGAGATGTGGTAATGAAATTGAAGTAGTTTCCCTCGACAATACAATGAAGTGACTTTTCGTACTCGTATAAGTGATGGGAAGGAAAGACTAGTTATCCTTAAATGTCGACCCGTAATTATAAACTACTACCTACTTTACTATACATAATTTTCTAAAAATCCGAACAGTCGTTTTTGAGAGGAAAGTGATCAGACAAACCGATAAAATTTAAATACATTGTACGTACTAACATTGTTTTCAAAAATATTTCATTTGCAAATTTGGTTTTGACATTATTTTATTATACGTATAGACGCAGTAGATATCAAGCTAAAAGAATAACAAGCAGACAAGAAATCGAAATTAAATTATTTAAGTTCAGGAAAAAAGTAATCTCATTTGTGTAAGTACTTAAAGTCGTTTATGAGAAAAATGTGATATAGCTTCATTACGTCTTCAATGTTCATGTCCAATGTATTTTAATTTTAATAAGAGCACCATCAAAGCCCTTTTTGATAAACAAAAACGATCTACAAACGTATTGTAATGAGAAAAAGGATATCTACGAGTCGCATTTGTTAAACGAGCAGCTCTTTGAAGCGGGGAAAAATCTCTTTGTTTATTCCGGTGATACTTCAGTATGTTGTTTCCCGGCTTAATTAAAACGACTGAAATCAGTTAATTTTAAATGAACGTCATCTGGTTGAGAATATGAAACAATGTAAGGGTGTTGCCACATCGTTTAACGATTTTATTGCCATTTTATTATTTTTCTAGTAACCGCCAGTGTATTAAACCTTAAAAGTTACTGAGTGAAAAATTATTCTATCGACGTTTTATCGCGCTTTTACTACGTGGGTTCTAATTCTTCACCGCGCTCACGCATGTGCATACATACTTACACACACACGCACGCACGCACGCACGTATGCACGCACGCAGTCACTCACTCACGCACTCACTCACTCACGCACGCACGTTGGAATGCCCGGCAATGTCCAAACACGAATTTGTGTATTCGAATATTTCTCTAAATTCCAGATTCAAACATAAAAATAATTAAGTAAATGCCGTTATAAATATAAAAAAAACACACTTGGTTCTAGTTCGGGTCTAGTGGCTAGTGTACATGCCTAACCTGAACATTTAGATGTCTGCATTTTCCTGGTCTGGGTGTTTATATTTAATCTATTCTGGTATCCATTTAAGTATTTCTATGTATTAGTGGTCGCCCATTGGTCGAAATTAGACCATAATAAATTTTAATATCTTGTTGATAAGAACGCCATCTTCATTTCTCAAGACCAACTACTTTGTTTCTAAACTTTTTATTATTAAAATTAAAATCATTAATAATCCAGTGAGTTAGTCGTGAAATATCGACCTAGATCTCTTGTAGCACCTACGTAGGTACATCCATGTTCGCATATTTAATATTACTAGTGGTCGCCAGTTGGTCAAAATTCGAACATAATAAATTTTAATATCTTGTTGATAAGAACGTCATATTCATTTCTCAAGACCAACTACTTTGTTTCCAAACTGTATGGTGCGCCATCTGTGATCTTGTATCGTTATAATCAATATATTTATTCATCACTTATTAATGTATAGATTAGAATCGTTGACTAACATCCATAACACAATCATATAATTTGCTTTCTTTGGGGTTAGATTCAATTTGTGTAACTTGTCCAGGAATATTCATTTATTATAATTATGTTCATTGTATGAATGCCTGCTCCCGTCGGAAATTGAACCCGAGCCTCGCGTTTATTCCATGGAGTCAGGCGCGCACGCTAACCCCTCGGTCAACGAGGTTTACCAATTTCTACTGCTAATGCGCTAGTCTTCCCTATTGTCGTGTTCCGTGCGAGTGGGTATCATAGCAGGTATATTGGAACAAACGACCGAAAATCCTGGCCTGGTTATATCTGCGTTATCTCTATTGATTGTTTATGCGACCAATATAATTATTTCTCATCAGGAGAGTTTTTATTTGTGCGCAATAGTGTAGTATTATAAATTCTGTGCGAAATGTATACCCACAGCTTTTAAGTGAGTAGGTATACTTAACGACAATGACAAGGCTGACGCCAAATGTGTACCGTACGCTTATTTGCAAAATTTGCTTTATTAGGTACAGCACCCAAAACCTTAGTCGAAGATTGTAAATATTGTGCCACGTCGTTTATGTACAAAGCCCTTCTCGAACTGACCACCATAAGGGGGTACATACTCGTATGATTATCGACCGAGCATGTTTTAAGAACAGACTTATTATGGGTCTTCAATAGTCCACTACAGTTAAGTAGATACCTTGCGTTACAAAATTGATTTAGCTATGGTATACCCTGTGTATAAATGAATTGTACTTCGTTCAAATTTTATTATACCGTCGAAACAAAAATAAAGATTTCCTAACTAACCTCATATACAAAAAAAATTGAAGATAATAAAAAAAAATATTTGAAAGGTTGAAATGCGATAGAAAAAGAATAATATAATTTAAAACCTCCCGACTAAAATAATTTATATGGCGAAAAACAGTTAAGAATATTTCATGTTCAAGATGATTAGATTTTTCGGTCTCACATGTGAAAAACTGAGTATTTGTTTTCATACCATTTATTTATTACCAATAATATTTTTTAAAACCTCCCGACTAAAATAAGTTATATGGCGAAAAACAGTTAGGAATATTTCATGCTTAAGATGATTAGATTTTTCAGTCTCACATGTGAAAAACTGAGTATTTGTTGTCATACCATTTATTTATTACCAATAATATAATTTAAAACCTCCCGACTAAAATAAGTTATATGGCGAAAAACAGTTAAGAATATTTCATGTTTAAGATGATTAGATTTTTCAGTCTCATATGTAAAAAACTGAGTATTTGTTTTCATACCATTTATTTATGACCAATAATATAATTTAAAACCTCCCGACTAAAATAAGTTATATGGCGAAAAACAGTTAAGAATATTTCATGCTTAAGATGATTAGATTTTTCAGTCTCATAAGTGAAAAACTGAGTATTTGTTTTCATACCATTTATTTATTACCAATAATATAATTTAAAACCTCCCGACTAAAATAAGTTATATGGCGAAAAACAGTTAAGAATATTTCATGTTTAAGATGATTAGATTTTCAGAGTAGCACATGTGAAAAACTGAGTATTTGTTTTCATACCATTTCCTTACGTAGCTATTTGGTTTTCAGAAGAAGTAGATGTGACAATAATATTATAGGCCTTGGACTACCTATAAACTTAATAAACAATGTAAGAAAATCTTCCGAGGGCTCGACATTATACAAAAAAATGGTACAACATTACAGGAACGGTTAGTTTTCTAAATTTTAATCGTCTTGATGTTATTACATTAATTTGAAAAAAGATATCGCAATTACTCCGGCGCCCCCTGGTGAGTTGTTACCGCAATAACTATATAAGAACTTGCACCGACTAAATCAAAACTCATCCCTGAAAATCGCATAAGAATCGGACCAGTGGTTTTAGAGATATGAGGTGACATTAAATTTGCAAAATGGTTACTTATAACTGTAACACCGCTAATGAACATGACTTTAGATCATGCAATAATGAAATAACTACCCATTTCTAACAACAAAATGGGACCAGTGGCTTTGTAGATAAATGATAACATTGGTTTGTAGTTTGCGCACACAAGCGTCCTATTACCCCAAACGCAAATACCATTTCTGTTGCAGCGTAGGTAAAACAAATCTCTGATTAACATCAAAAGTGATATCAAGAATGTTTGCCATAATTATACTAAATTGATTGATAAATAACGTAGATACGTAATTACAAGATTGTAAGGAAGTAACTGATGTTTGCATGAAGCCGGTTCAAAGCCCGGTGAAGTTTTAAAAACCACGAGGTTGGCAACAAATTAGTAATTCAAAAAAAAATGAAGCCGGTATGGTATCATTGCATTTGTTAACCATTA
>NJDD01002178.1:154372-169213 GCA_002245505.1 Calephelis nemesis | reverse complement strand
TACCACCACTAGATGATGCTATGGTACCTGCATTTGCGGCACTGTGGTGTTAACCAGAAGTTGTATGACCATTTAGTTTGACTGTGCAGTAGTGTATAAATTTAGACAATCTTCAAAAATAAACTCTCACCTGTACGCTTAACATTTTTGTAATAATGCACCAACCACTTAGCTACAGGATCCTAATGCGCGGTGTATTGACTCAGGCGAGTAATTGGAAGAATTCCTCTAATAACTTAACAGCATAGTTAGAGGTCCTTTGTAAATAACTTTTTCGGAGGACGGCCGAAATCCTATTAGGTGCGGAAAGGTTGCGCTGTGGGAGTTAAGGTGGATTCAGTAATATCGGTCGACTCCGGCTGATGTGGGCCTCACGTTATACACTTTTATTGCTCAAAGTTAGAAAATAAGTCTGTTGTCCTAATTCTATCATTTACTGTTAATTTAGACTAGCTGAGCCGTCAGATGTTATTACATAGTTTTTTTTTCTTTTTATGAACCTTTTTCTGACATTATCTGACACAACAAAATAAAATATCCAAATTTGTCCATCCGTTCAGGCGTATGCGATGATAATATAGGGAAATTATATATATATATATATACGTAGAATTAAAACTGCCTTAAAAAAGTTAGTATATTCACGCTTGTATTCCTGAAGAGGTAGGCAAAAGTGCAACCACCCCGATTACCCAAAAATACTAATTAATCCACAATGTGATAGGTGGCACATGTAGTCTACCCAGTGTTGGGCAAATCAACTATTTTTTCCAATCAATTGATCAATCATGACTATTTTAGTCAAGAAAAATTTAGTCATAACTAAATCAATCGTGATTGAAGTCGTTAATTATAAATATTACTAACGTAATTAGTCAGTAATCGTTTAATCGTTAGTTTTTAATCATGAATAATAAATTCAGTGATCGGAATAAGGGTCGATTCAGACTAAGCGTCGAAAGTCTAGCGAAGATAAGGAGTACCAATAAAATAACAATCTTATTCCCATGAAATTATTTTGAAAATTGTAAAACTAAAAGCTATTTTAAAGTAAAGAGATTTGTTAAAATATAAAATGTGTGGAACTTTACCTTAAGTGTACGAAAAAAATCTGCATTGTCTATGTTCTTCAAAGTTTAGCTAAATATGTTTTTCTATCGGAATAAGAGAGTATTAAAAAAATGACATTTATTTATCATACTTACATGATGTCTTGATTTAATTTAACAAAAATTAGTACAGCTACGGATAACATATATTTTAAAAATGAATACTAGTTGTATTGCGGTGTAACTTTGTTTAAAAATTGTAGGTCATTGACTTAGAAAGTAGGAACATCATTTTTAGTTATTGAAAATCAATATTTTTTGTTGTCTGATTTTAATACGTATTTCAATTAATAAAAACTGAATTTAATTTCAACCTGCATTTTTATAACTACTGTCATTTACTCTTTTTAGCAATCAAGAGATGAATGATGTCGATTTCTCCCTAAATCGACATCATTCATCTCTTAATTACATATTATGTTCACAATAATTACAAACTTAATTCAATTTTTAATTCTTTCTCCTTTTGAATGATTAATGAACAGTTTTTATTACCAAAAACATCATTCTACACACTCAAACATCACACTACAAAATGTGTTTTGTTTTGTAGTGTGCTCATGCATCATCATAAACTGCACACTCATTTTGTACATTACACCACAAGTTCAGTATCAAATCAAGAAATTAAAGTTGAGTTAATCATTAGTCACGACTAATGATTACAAATAAAACTAATCAATCATTAGTCAAAACAAATTCAATAAACTAATTAATCATTAGTCATCAATCATGATTGACGTATTTAGTCTTTGGTCATTAATCGGTAGTCATGACGAACATTTGCCCAACACTGAGTCTACCAAATGTTTGTTTGCTAATACTTGCCCAATAATGAAAGGATGTTAATGGTTCTGTTTGGAAATTAGCTAATGATTCCTAATGCTGTCCCTTGTAAATTTTATCACTACTAGTGGTTTGTTAGTTGGGTAAACTCATTTTTAAGTTTATAATAATTTGTTTTATGTACTTTGATGACTTCATAGTCGACAATATATTATTATCAAATCGCGAGTAATATAATAAAATTCGAGTTGGTTTTGCAGTTTTTCTGTACTTAGGTTATATAACATTAATTATGAAATTTACTGGTTTGATATTGACTTTTTTAGTACCGTAAATAAACGAAATATTTGACCTCCTTACAGTACTCCAAAAAAATTGTACGGGGGCCAGAGATTTCGTTGGTTTATTTTACTAAGTGAATGTTCGTCACTTTTACTTGCTGCTTTTGTTGAAAAAAGGTTGATATAACTTAAAACAAGTTTGAAGTGCAGCAGAATCTACTACTACTTTTTAAAAGCACCTTCAGTATACATTTGTAAAATTTTAGTTAGTCAGATTTAAAATAGTTCAACAAAATAATTAAGATATGTTATATAAAATGCTAATGTTATAATAAAACATTATAGGTGCTTGTTGTGTGTTTAAACATCCGATAATTTTCATCACAAACACATCGAATTGCATAAAATAAGCAGCTCAGTTTCGTCCTGTAACTTTCCATCTGTGTGAACACCTCACTTCACCTCATTGAAACTGAACTTTCGTGGTATTTAGATGCACTGGTTGCGGCTGCTGAGTAAAATTTCATGCAGATGTAATACCTACATTATAACACAATTTGTAAGTGTTTAAACTCGGCGGGTTTAATTAAAACAGAGTAAAGTTGGCTCATGACTATTTTGTAGTATATGGTACCAATAAACACACAAGGTTAAAATTTTACATTCCCTTTGATATTAGCAAACTTGAATAGCTCAATTATTTTGTAAATGTTCAGAATGAATGTTTATTTTTCAGTCCATATTAACCCTGTGTCGGTTCGGGTCTGCTTTGTAGAATAGACCATCTGCTTTCCTGCTAAACAGCTCGTAAGAGACGAGTTAGGTTCAGTGGGTTTTTACCAACAAGACTACTGGTGGTAGAGTCCGGGTAGGGATCCACTGCCTTACATATTCCTGCTGCCATAATGACAGTATTATGTTCCTCAGAGAGTAGGTTACGATTGTCTCTTACCTTCAGGAGAATCGCGTGTGCGTGTGTGTGTGTATTTGACTGCGTGCGTGTGCGTGGGAGTGCGCGTGTGTTCGTGCGTGCGTATATGTAACTTTTTTTTAATTTCTTGTATGTTTGTATTCGTAATAAAGCTGGTATAATTAATTTTTGTACATTATTAATTAAAAGAAGGAACATCAAAATGTTGGAACTTGCATTCTCAAACGAAGTATAAACATGTGTGTGACTCATTTGTAGAGGTATTCTGTCATTCCCAAACACACACGCCATAACGTTAACAGCACATTATAACGTTTGTAAACGTGTCAGAGGAATGAGCAACCTAATATTCCTCGAAATTAAAAGCCACCTGCGTGAACGTTCCACATTACCTAATTGAAACTGAACTTTTGAGATATTTCGACCCACTGGCTTGCGGTTTCTAAGTCAAATTTCATACAGATATAGCTGTTATATCGCAATTTGTAAGCGTATAAACGGTACTAGTTTAATTTTAATAGAACGAAGTCGGCTCATGACTATTTTTAGTTGATCGAGGTTTAAATTAATTTATATTTCCTTTGACATTACTAACAACTTCAATATTATTTTCAAAATGTATTTTAACCAGCTCCAAGATAAGGAGATTATAGATTCGAATGTATGGTTATTTTATGTCTGTTACCCGATTTCTCGGCCAATAGCGAACTGACTTTGATGGTTCTTTTTAATAACGTAGGTCATAATTCTAAGGTACACTAGTGGTAGTACTAAGAATGCTTAGTTGAAAACTGCTGTGGGGTGACGGTAAAATTTATGAAATAAAGAAAGAAAGATGTTCGTCCATCTCAGAGTTACTACTTTTTTTTTTAAAAAGAAGGATCAAATCCCAACATGATGATGACTTTTTTTTCGTTATTGAAAAAATATATTTGTTCTTTTTATAAAGTAAGTAAGAACAAATCAGGTGATGTTCATGATGTTCATAAAATTTAAAATCCTAAAGTCAGCAGCAACTACGTAAGCCCGATTTCAGCTTTTGCGGTTAGGTTTGACGTAACTGTCGCAAATGAAGTTACAGAACGTGTGCATTCCGTGATATGTTCATATACAATGATTTGTAAATGTATCCCACGAAGCTATGTTGCTACTATAGGTAAAAGACCTGATGTCATTTCCAAATACTGCTGACTCACTTTTATGTACTGTCCTCTCCTTCAGAGTCTTGTGATGCCAATTAACAAAATCAAAATGGAAGAGAGGTCAGTACATAAGAGTGAGTTAGTAATATTTGGTAATGGCAACCGGTCTTTATTAGGAGTGGAACCTCCAGTAGTAATATAACTTCATGATACATCCACTTTCACGTAATCAGTGTCGCCCGAGGCCAGAATATTCTCAGCTTATAATATTCCTCTTGAGAAGTGTTAACTGAATGGACAGTTGAAATGCCCCTTATAATTGAAAGGTCACGTTTAGTATCTTTGACGTGAAGACGTCTTTAAAATTGTTTCAATGCTGGGAATTGGCAAGCATTAAAAATAAGGTTTTTCACATTACGATACGGTAGTGAGGGCTGTGTCATTTATTTTTGCAATTAAAAATGTTACTTTGACATAATTTTTATTGACATACGACACACGACAGCACATTTTTTTTATGGAAGTAGAGGAAAACGAGCTACCTTCTTACCTGACAGTAGAAATGTCTACCGCACGCTACATTATTATGGGATCTCACTCACTTGATAGAAGAAGGCGTTACATTGCGGAAAATATATATCAATCCAAATAAAATTATTTAATTTTCGATTTCCCGCCAAGAAAATGTATACGTATTATGGCATGACAAAACTGGCAAATAGTGCGCTATGAATGAATTGAACTTCTGAGCTGGAAATATTTGGGAGTTGTAGCTTCCGGTAAGTCCAATTCATTCATAGCGCACTATTTTGCCTGTTTTGTCACGACATAACATGTATACAATTTTTGGCGAGAAATTGCAAATTAAATAATTTTATTTGGATCTCACTGTCACGTTTTATCAAGGCAAACTCGTGCTTTTTACATTAGTTCATGAGGCTATGATTGTTAAGTTAAAATTTCGTGTAGATATATTTCGTGCACCCGAGGCCCCGTGCAGCGCAATTGTGGATGCTATAATTTAATTGAAATTATACCTAAGTGGGCACATTGCTTTTAACTATTTGGAATATTATGGAGCTTGTTATTAACATTTAAATTAATATTACATTCCCTTTCGGCTATACAAACAACTTCAACGACTTAATTAATATTTGTCGAGTGTTTATATTACATATTATGTTTAATAGAGGTACGTTTTTGACGTTCTGTGTGCTTACCTACCAACTCGGTTGGTATTAAATGTTGGGTTTGTTTAACTAGCGTCACGTGATAATTCGTTTTTGAACATGATATATTATGTACCCATTACCTTCTTTATATACATATATCAAAAATGAATATCTGTTTCTTTTACAATTCTGTTACTTCTTATTTGTTGGTTTCAATTATAGACAAGCGAAGTTTCCCTTAAATTTTTTTCGCAAGTTTGAGAAAACGTTAGATAATTTAAAAATTCAATATTTATAGCAAAGTCAGGAAAACGTCTTTCGGGGTATTAATCAATTGTAATATTTATAAGTGTATTATAGGTTTAACAAAATATAGTCGGTTTTTTTACAATACTTTAACTTGGGAACTGCTGATTATGTTTAAAGAATATTTGGATTTCAGATTCTTCTCATCCTCGAATAGCAGGATGACTATTAAAGTATATCAATTAAGACTTGATACTCTCTGCCTACTCAATATGGGACTTGGCGTGAAGATGTGTGTGTGTGTTTGTGTGTCTGTGTGTGTCAAATATCTGGAACAAAAAATTGACATGTTGAATAAACGAAGTTTGTCAAAAGAGTTAATCTATATAACATACAAAAATTAATTCCCATTTCGCATGGTCGTCGCATCACGCCTGAACGGATAAACCTATTTTATTAATTCGTTTTTTGTTGTGTTAGCTATAGTCAGGAGAAGGTTCTTATGAAAACAGAAACCAGAAAAATTGCAAGGAAAATAGGAAAAATATAATATATGATGTTAGTAGTTGTTAATGCCCAGCAAACGAAGTGCGTCGGGTCGGCTAGTAAAATAAGTAATTGAGTTGCCATTGTTCAAACAACTTCACCAAATTGGATAACACTTCGACCAACTTAACCCTTTAAACGCGCAACGTAAATAATCAGTACCATTTGTTTGATTATCAAAATGTAATTAAAGCAACGTGACTAGACATATGAATATTTTGACCAGTTTTTTTCTGTCTTTGGCATTTTCAAACATTTATAGCATGCGTCTAGTATGATAATTCTTAAACCGCGTCAGGTGATTGTCCAGTGTATTTTCCTTTGTGATAAGTATTTTTTTTTAACCCCAAAGTAAGCAAATTATATGCTTGTGTTATGGGTGTTAGTCAACGATACTAATACATAGAATTACTTAAATAGATACCAGAACAAATTTAATAAACACCCAGACCCGGAAATGCAGACATATAAATGTTCATCACACAAATGTCTTACCCCATCGGGAATCGAACCCGAGCCTCGCGGTTGGTCGCTGTAGTTAGGCGTGTATGCTAGCCACTCGACCAATTTTAGTAAACATACAAATATTTGGGCCTTTTTCTGACATTCCCAAACAAAAACAAACCAAAACGCTAACAGCACATGATAATAATCTGTTTGTAAACACGTCAGACATAAGGCCAACTCAAAATTTTTAATTAAGGAGTCCCCTGAACAACTTCACTTTATTGAACGTGCGAACGTTTTGACCCGTTTGTTCAAACATTCTGACACTCCCAAACACAAACATATCACAACGCTAACAGCAAATGATAATCCGTCTGTAAATGTGTCAGACGTGGGCAGCTCAATATTCCTTGTAATTACGGAGTCACGTGTGTGAACACTTTACTCAATTGAGACTTAGTCTTGGTTATTTCGATTTGCTGCAATGCTATTACAATATTTGCACTTTGCTGAAGTTGCTGTCCGCGAGTTCGTCCGCGAAAAAGTTTAAATCTGCACCGAAAATTCATGATGAAAATAACTGTCATCGTCTTGAAGTACTCACATGATTTTGTTAAGTATGCTCTGTCATTAAAGCGTAATTTAATTACAAATTACTATATTATATATGAACATCCAAATTTACTGACTATAATTTAATTAATTAATTTAATGATAATATTATAGATTCGGAATTTGTAGATAACTTTTGAAAGCCATGAGAAATTACTGGCTCCTCACAATTAGTGCTGGAATAAACATGGTGTACTTCGGGGAGGCCTCTGTTTGAGTCAAAATGCTGTTACGGCTACGTACCACGAAAACTTACTTTTTGCAACTATACGGACTATATTGAACACCTTTTGATAGTCAATTCCATCGTTCGATTTTACATGTCGTCGCTCCTACGGGACGGCTTCAATGCGGAAAGATGATATTGATGCTTCACCGCTCCAGCAGTTTTGTCACTAGCGGTAGCCACGTGCAGCGCTGACGGAGATGCTGGCTTTTGGAACACTAAGACAAAACATTTTGTAGCGTTGGTTCACCTGTAATGTTCGTGTCTTACGATGCTAGTTAATTTTTTTTACATTTTTTTTGCATAGTAAGAGGTTATCGATTCGTTTTATGTTTTTTTGTTTATTAGTTACGCGATTATTTGACCTTCTTTTTATTTTTCATCCATGTTGATCTGAGTTACCTGCGTAGAATAGACCATCTTCCAATCTTTGGCCTTCCAAGCCAGCCAGGCAGTTCATAAGAGGCGAGCGTAGGTTACATGTCTCTTTACTAACAAGATCACTGATGGTAAAGTACCGTAAAGCTTTTTTTGCAATTTGCCGGGACAAGAACCACCGCCTTATTTATTCCTGTCGCCGAAGCGAACTTATTTAGCGGGGGCTAAATTCATGATCTATGAACTTATCTGAAATACAAGTTCGCACACGAGCTCCAAGTATTTTTTTACTTTTCTTAAATACCCGTATATACCTCACATAATTGCCCCATTTATTAAAATTCAGTGGAGTCAAGGGTTTATGGAAATTGTCTCAGTAAATGTCTATATACATAATCTATGCACTTATGTGAAACTTCGGGTTCCAAGTATTTTTTGTAATTTATTATATGGACTAATCAACATCTCAATTTTTTGTTATATCAGGAGTGGTCAAGGGGCTACGAAAATGGTCTTAATATATCTAATATAAATATAAGGTTGCACGTTGTATGTAAACGAATACACCATTTTTATTTAAAAATGTCGATAAGATAGTAATGACCACATTAATAACTAAGTTTTTTCGACCTCCTCCTTGGTCCAGTGGCTAGCGTACACGCCTGACTACATCGACCAACCGTAAGGTTCGGTTTCGTTTTGCGACGGGGGCAGTTATTTGTGTTATGAACATTTAGATTTCTACATTTCCGGGTGTTGGTGTTTATTCAATTTTTTCTGGTACTACTGACAGGCATATAATTTGCTTACTTTGGGGTTAGATTCAATTTGTGTGACTTGTCCAGAAATATTTATTTATTATTTATTTAGTTTTCAGGTTTAACTGAACGTTAATAATTTTTATTACATTGATAACTATAAAATCCACGTAAGACTTATCACCGACTGTCAAAATAAAAAAAAATAATATTTTTAAATATAATTCGGGCTGTTTTGTGGCTGCCCTGGAGAGGCTGACTTGCGAGATGCTAACTTCACACTCATTATCTATGGTGTCTTTAGGCTACGGTCGCCTCGTATCATCTGGATTCCCGTGAGATTGTTTAAAGACATAAAAAAAGAAAGGGATCATGATTCAAAGGTGGTAGCTATCCATAAAAATTGGATCTAGATTGGGCTAGTGGTTTTTAGGTTTTATTTAATAATGAAAATTTATTTGTGGTCGTCAACGACGCGATATGAAAACGGAGTTGGATTTTTTATATACTTATGTTGAAACTCGAATCAACGCTACGAATTATTATTAAACTAGCTGCGCCCCGCGGTTTCACCCGCGTGAGTCCCAATCCCGCGGGAACTCCGGGATAAAAAGTAACCTATATGTTATTCTGGGTCTTCAGCTACCTACATACCAAATTTCATCGTAATCGGCTTTGTAGTTTTTGCGTAAAAGAGTAACAAACATCCATACATCCATACATACAAACTTTCGCATTTATAATATTAATAGGATTATGAACGAGTGACCATTTTGCATGGGTTATTGACAGTTTAAATTAATTCCAAATGAATCCTTTTAGACAGAACAAACAACTTGATCGCTTTAATTAACGTTTATTGAACGTTTATGCACGCTGTCACAAGGTGTAATAAGAAATTCTCATTTCGTTTATTTATTTATTACTTTATGTAATACCTCACGTGAGTGGAATATAAAGTGGGAATCAATTACCATAAAATAGCATGACTAAACTATGAACGAGTGATTATACATTATTATTACACACACAAATACATAACCTCAAGCCAAATCCTTTACGGAGTAGGCAGAGAATATCATTAGGAAAGCACGGCTGCAACGATGTTTACGATTTTTGATTTGTTCAATTTATCTTCACTGTAAATAAAGCAAAGTCTAAAATAGTTGGATAAAAAATTACACTGCGACTGTATGGCAAAGACGATTTTGACTTGAGTAAGCAAAGGTTGCGATACAACAATGCTTCAGTCAAGTGTATTCACGCTTATATCCCCGAAGAGGAAGACAGAGGCACAACCCAGGCACCCACGACTAGCCGAAGACACTAAGTCCCACAATGTAATAGATGGCAAGTCTATCGCCAACCGGCACATATCCAATCCTGGGCAACGTTATTTTTCAAATCAAGAATCAAGGGGGAATCAAGAAGTCAAGTTCGACGCCGGACCGCTTGACCACAGAGGCGATTCTGTAAACAAACGAAGTACCTGACCCCCTTAGGGCCATTTGCACGTTCCTGGGTTACCATTTAACTTGGAGTTAGCTTCTCACATAGGGCTTAACCAATATGTATTTGACAATTTGACCCGTAATTAAATTAAACCCCGAGACGTGCAAGTGGCCCTAACAGTACTTAAAAAGTATTGAAAAGGCGTCAAATGTTTCGTTTGTTTATTGAAAAATATAATTTGAAGCTGTAACCCACCTCTATGAATCTAAATACTGGATTGTTAAAATCCTACTTCGCGACTTACGTACACCTTGGATTTACAAACTCGATGCATTTCCAAAAGCTTATAGGAGTATGTCGAAAATGAATACTAGAATAATTCAACACCAAGACAGAAGACGGCAACGGCTTGTTAATTACCTAAGGAATACGACTGCGTCATAAATAGCCAAGCTAACTGTAATTCTAGGATTCAATATCAAAGCGTATGACATTAACATATGGTTACATCTTGAGCACGCGTGTTTTCTAAAAGGAGTATTCTATTCTGAACACTGGCGAATGCGGATGCAGATATGGCATAAAAAGATGTACCAGCGTGGAGTATCGCACTGGTAACGTGGCTTAGATAACTATATTCATTTGAAATCAAAGTGACTTTATACTGGTTATTTTGTCACATTAAATAAAGTAACACGGCAATATTGAGATATCATTGCCTGAACGAATTATTTCATTTTTTTTTATGAATACGGTGTGGTTGGTATTTAATAAAAAGGACTACGGAATATCGAAGTTTGAAATGTCGATGTACTTACTGATTTGGCGTGTGGATAGGTCATAACTAAACCTGGAAAAGAACATATCTAGCCTGTTCCAGATCACTCGACGGGTATCCAGAAGACAAATAAGGGCTAGTAGGTAATATATAATGTATATAAATCACAAACTTGTTTATATCTGCATTCAATAAACACGAACAATTAATTTAGAATGTAATAAATGTATCATAGAATTGCTACTTCTTTAATGATTTATATGTTACCTTATCATTGTTTTGTGTTATAAAATCGAGTTGCGCTGCAAAATTCGTACCAATTAAAATACATTCGAATGGCTGTAGGGGTACAAAACAAACCCCTTGTTTTGGCCTTTTTTGACGTTGCAATTTTGATATAGTTTAGAAGACTGAAGAGAGACTCTTAATTCTGTTATTTAAACTAATACTTGCACGATATTAAAAGATACTTTAATACGGCCACAACGTCATGACGTGTTCCGGTTTGGAGGGTAAGGTTGCCGGTAAACTTACTTTTGCTCGAGGCCTTACATCCCGGTCTCAGGTTGGCAACGCACCATTACCACCTTTGGTGTCTCTAGGTGGCGTGAATTTCTTACCATCAGGAAATCCGTCTGCTTGTTTGCCTTCCATTATCATAAAAAAAACGGGGTACATATCCGCGGGCAACATCTACTTTTATATGAGAAGAGAAGTTTGAAGTTAGGATTGCGATGGGCTCCATCACAATCACATCGGATCCGACAGCTTGCGCTACTGTCGAAGCATTAATGTCAAGCGATACGAAGTTTGCTGGGTCAGCTAGTCTTTCTTTATATATTATGTAATTATTCTGTGAGTGTGTATGTCAGTCACTGTACTCCTTCTAGACGGCTGGACCGATGTTGATGAAAGTTTTTGTGCGTGTTCAAGGGAATTCGAGAATGGTTTAGATTCACAATTTGGTCTCTTGGAAAATGTTTTTTTTTATTAATTTTTTGATAATAAGTCGTTGTTGATTTTGGAATGTTTCACATCGGATCCGACAGACTGCACTACTGTCGAAGCATTAATGCCAAGCGATACGAAGTTTGCTGGGTCAGCTAGTGTATATTAAAATCAATGCCACTTTACGTTGAAAGTTTATAACTCAAGAACGGGCTCACCTATTCAAACCAAATGTTTAGGCTTTGTTCGGACTGTTTAGTAGATGGTTTATGTGAATGAAGTTTTTATAAAGTCGGTCGAGCGATTCTTCATTTATCACATTTTTTTGTAACAAATGAATTCAATAAATGGCGGATCGTTTTATTAATGGGTATTTTTCAGTCAAATTGAAACAATTTTCAGATAGGGATTGTGCTGTCATATTGATTTTTTTCTTTTTTCTTTTTGTTGTGTTTACAAAATGTTTTTTGGTACCTTTTCTATTCATGCGGATGTAATGAAAACATTAATGTGTTTCTATTCGGAGATTAGGATAGCTAGTACACTTGCTCAATAAGTCTGACATCCTTGCAGCAAGATTTATATAATATTTATGGCTTTAAAAGGTCACGGTTGTGTCTGACCAACATGAGAGCCACCTACTTGTGTGGTGTTTTCTTACATAAAATAAAAACAATTAGCATGATAACAATAAATCAAGCAATAGTCCTCGGAAGATGGAGCTGTACGTGGTATGTACGAGTATGTACCTCGCGAGAGTAGCGCCGGCGCCTAACCTACTTGGAGATCCGCCAATACCGCGTGTTTGTTTATTATATTAATTCGAATAAAATCGCTCGATCTTTCATTTGGTTTGCTTTTTATAACCCTCACACATATTGGATGCTCTTGAAAACTTTGGAATGGTGTGTCAAAACATTCCATTGTTATTATCCAAATCGTTTTTTTGTTCGGTGGATTATTATTGTTTAGAATATTTTATAAGTAATCCGCGAATTTGTCAGAGTATTTACGATTCTTTTACAAACTTTTAATCGCTACTACAATTTTATCTAGTTGTTTTGAAAAAAGAAAGAATGTATTTGAACTCATTATTATATATCTATTAGATTCGATAAAATCGGCCCAGTGGTTTAACCATACAAGCGGAACAGACAGACTGACAGATTTTCGCATGTAATATAAAATGTTAAGTATGGATCTGATTGTCTTCATAATTACCTCGTGTAAGTTCCGAACTTCTTATCAGAATACAGGTCGGCTGTCCTACCAAACAACTCGTAAGAGTCGACCGTCCAATTATTAACACCGTGACTAATACTAGATGGAAGAGTGCTACGACTCGTCTGAATTTTTACCATACCACACTGTACTACACATGCCACATATACCACTGTCATACTATTTTTGAACAGCTCTAACACTAATAGTAGCCATTTTTATGTTCTAATATGGAGAAGAGCTGGTGAGCTTATTGAAGCAAGAGGTATATGTCCGTGTCACAGGTTGGCGAAGCACTTTTTAATTCTTACAATCAGGACATCCATCGTGTATGTATGTTATTCCATCTCTTAAAAAAGGGTTAAAGATTACGAAAGGCGTGGCCAAGAAATGTCACCTAAAAATAATGTTTACTTTAAAAAGCATCTGGTTTTGATGAACTGAATAGTTTCGCATTAGGTTGAAGACACTTGAAATCGTGCCAGCTTATTTTAAGTGGCGACGTCTGTTCGAGATTTGTGTCTTGGGCCTTGCAGTTTAATACTTTTGACTCGTATTCTGCGTGCGCAGTTCTACGAATCGTTTTAATTTTCGGTTTACGTATGGCTATCAATAAGTTTTATCTTCATTAACATTGTGATCGTTTTTACGCGGTAGAGCTATGGTACATTTCGCTAGTCTTAAAACTAATATTTCATAACGGTTATGCAGGTGTCATCCAATCATATCAGTGATGAATAACGTTTGAATGTTTGTTTAACAATGTATTGCTTTTGACATCATGCAAACATCAGTGACAAACTGACATCGAAACCCACCACGTAACAAACGTCTAACGCCTTCTAAAGCATATCTGACGCATGAAGCTTTGCATCCTAATCCCCAGGTTTCCTAAGCAATATTGTCTGAAGTTAAAATTATCGTGTTATTTTGACTTTCGAAGACAAAAAACAGATGGTGTAAGTAAACCGAATTAGTTTTATTATATGCCTATTAAAATTTCGGCGTTAGGAATAGGTATTGCTTCCTGAAACTAAGAACTTTTTGTGGTTCCGATATTAAAATTTAGTGAATAAAAGTAATCAGAAGTTGTTTGATGTAGACATTTTATCTACTCTACAGTTGTGACATTCATTACAATATCTTCTATCTACGGATTGACCGATTTTGATACCTAATTCTTTTTTAGTTGTGATGGTTACCGTCAATAGAAAGATCATATGAAGAGAAACCCGGATAATTTTAGGGAAAATCGGAAAAACAATACTTTTTTCCCCATATGCAAACTGTTAGTACGTTCAAGCAATGCGAAGTTCACTGGGTCGGCTAATAAATTTTTAGAATGTCATTACGGGATTCTAAAGAACTTGGGAAATATGTACTGAGAAATTGATCGCCACAGAATGTCATGTTGATTTTCTAACATCTTTCTTTTTCTTCGCAATTTTCCCGATTTTTCTGTTACCTAATACCTTCTAACAATGGTTAACATTAAAAAACAATTGACATATTATTGACACATTGAAATAGATTGATGAAAAATATGAAGTAGGTACATCCATTTCTTTTTTTATGAGATAAACTAATGGACTAGCTAACGATTCTCTTGTAGTGAAATAACCGCGGCCTATAGGCACTGTAGATGTTATAGGTGAGTCGCTGTATTATGGCGTCTTTGAAAGATCTAATGCACATGCCTACCAGCAAGCAAGCAGTCAAATGAAGCTCATTATAGCAGCAGAGACGTGTGGATCTCTGTCCAGGAAATGTTTATGTTTGTTGAATAGTTAACGTATACGCCTAACGCC
>NJDD01002178.1:111570-135057 GCA_002245505.1 Calephelis nemesis | reverse complement strand
TATGTATTAAACTAACACACTGTAAAAGTAATATATGTTATTTGCAGTTAAAAAAATATTTTTTTTCTTTATTACAATATTTATGGCAAGACTAGGTATATACACATACATTCATTCATACCAAGTTCCTCGCGAGGTAGTGCTTATAATAATCGAGTGCCAAGTGTTACCATTGCTACAGCTCTGTCTAGCTTTCTCTACATTCATTCCCCTTTTCATACAAACACGCCAGGTGCGGAGACTGATAATACCCGAGCGATTTGTTCGAGGAATGTTGACATACATACGAAATCTCCCCTTTAATACGTACAACCATACAAATTGTCATTACTATACATATCTGGTCTATCTTTGGTAGTGTCAATCTTTCATCTGACATTAATTGTCCCACAGTCAGTCACCTTAAAATTTAAAAACTGAATTAGGATATTGATTCTAATGCTTTATTTTTGTCTCAAACTAGCTGTCCCGATGAATTTGGTTCCACATGTTTCATAGTAGTATGGGAATTTTTTAAATGTTAATTCCCTAGTTTCCTCGCAGTTTTTTCAATCTTGCCCTAGACTTCCACAAAAAATTAAAAACTGACAAAAAATTAAAAATTAGACACATCGGTCCGATCGTTCGGAAATTATGTGCGTATTTTTGGCGACTATTGTTTTTTTCGAGTCCCTGGTTTTTTATTTGGCTATGTATACTAGCCGCATCGGAAAACCGTATCGCTTAACATTGACTGCTACTAATGGTTTCTGATGGATAAATTAAATTATTGTTTTTACAATTTTCTTGCAATTTTCCCAGTTTTTCTCTTCATATGGACCTTCTCCTGACAATAACTAACACAACAAAAGTAATTAACAGAATTGGTGCATACGTTCACGCGGTTTGCGATGATCAAAGGAAATCGGGAATCATATTTTAGAATAGATAACCTAACTAAATCTTTTTTTTATTTTATTGAATCAAATGATACTTTGTGGAAATCCATTGTAACAGATAGCTAATTCCGCGTAAGCAGTGTTACCGGTCGGTTACAAGATTTCGACCGTCACAGCGACCACCGCGATCAGATCATGAATAGATTCCGAACTCGGGAAATTAAATAACTTGTCACGTCCTTCACCCACCTTGTCGAAGAACTCACCACAGACAACACCAAATAGCACTCGACGTACGTTTCGCCGAGATGCTGAGGCATCCTTAGGAAATCGTGTAGGTTTGCATTGTAATTCAACGTATACGTATACATTTTCATATACCTCAATGTCACTAATATGCACAAACAAACAAAGCACTCGTCGAAACGTGATCAAATTTATGTAAGAAGGGTATGATTAGGGTTGCCACCCGTACTTAATAATAAAGTATTGTACTTTGTTTTAGGTAATTGTACTTAATACTTTGAAAGAAAAATAAAGTACGAAAAAATTCTTTATTTTCAATGATTCGGTTTTTTTGGATTTCGTCAAGTTTAGTTGTATTTTTTGCTAAGCAAAATTTATTGGTCCGTGCTGAATCAATGTTACTACTCTCCAGCGTCACATCACGTACACGTCTGACTTGACTATTCTCCTGTAACGAAATCATCTTTAAGTAATGATAAAGAAAATGCTGTTGCATTTGAATTGGCCTTAACAAATCGTATAAACAAAAAAATAATCTGTTTCCGTTAGTGATACGGAAATTTAAATCTGCAAAAACATAATGTACATTATTTGGAATCTTTATGGACAAATTTCTTAAACACACTTATAATCCAATATCATGTACAACTGAGGGTTTCGCAGAACTATCAACTGCACAAAAATGGCAGCACGTATTTAGCAACTCTGAAGATATTTTTGTAAACTAATATAAAATAATTTCATTTTTAATTCCACTTTTCCACCAATAGCGGATGAAAGAAACACAGCGTCTTTTAATTAAATAAAAAGTGAATTATTAATTTATTTTAATTTAAAAGATGAATGTAAAGACGCTCTGGAATTATTTAATAGAGATTCAAATTTAATAAAATCAGCTTAAATAAAAAAATATATATATTTAAATATAATTGGTAACAAAGGAAAATAAAGGTATTCATGTGTAATTCTTTTTGTAATTGGTATATCTTCTAATATCAATCTTATATAAGAATGATAATATTATTAATTAATATTATCATTCTGTGCCTCTTCTTGTGCAACAATTGAGTACTTTTACTAACTCTTCTAAAACTCTATGCTTTTTTCTTACCTTTGATAACCAAAGTACTTTTATTGGAAAAGAAAAAGGTGGCAACCCTAGATATCATCTATCTTCCCAAAAAACGAACCATATAACGGCCAATGTTAATAATGTGTCTCAATCTAATGGATTTCAAGCAATCTAGATAGCTGCGTATCCGCCGGCCTATCCCATACCTAATTGCCATATTTATCCAGTCCTCAGATATGTTATTGGCAAGCGATAACATAAAAATGGATCAAAATATCAATCTTGGACAGTGAGTTTTGGATTAGGATTGATTATTAATATTGGCCGTAAGTCTGTCTGTTATTGGCCGAGTAATCTTATAAGAAACATACAAAAAACATACAGTCGAATTGATAAGCTTTTGCTTTTTGAAGTCAGTTAAAATATACCTTTGATATCTTGGTGTTGTGAATGTCTGTGGACGGTCGCCACTTCTCAGTTGTAAAGTGATCCGGAAGCGGAGTCATACCCAGTAGACGCATTAGTAAGACGTAATAAATGTTCCTCCGTCTATACAAAAAACACATGCCCAATATTTTATTTATGTAGGCTCCTACAATTTAGATAACGTTTCTCGAACCTGAGAGCTTTCCATAAAGGATTGCTTCACCTTTGAAACTGGAACTAAAAGCCTGTTGTTGTACAAGAAACTTTATACTTCATCATGTCGAAAGAAGCTTTTGTTCGGTTGGCATTAAAATGGGCATGTTATGGTTTATCAATACTTCTTAACTGATAAGTAAGTAAACTTAAATTAGCGAAAAATTTTAACTTCGGATAAAACATTTCGGAGGGTAAGGTAGCCGGTAAACTTACTTTTGCTTGAGGCCTAACATCCTGACCTCAGGTTGGCAACACACCATTACCATGTTTGGTGTCTCTAGGCGGCGTGAATTTCTTACCTTCAGGAAATCCGTCTGCTTGTTTGCCTTCCTATAACATAAAAAAAAACTTAGTCCAAAGTTAGTAAAAGGATCGAAGATTAAAAAAACCTCCTTTTTCCTGTTTGAATACCATAATGTAATTGTTAAGAAACCTATTCGTCAAGCGGGCGTTTATCCAACCCCCATCAATGTTGATTTTAGGAGAAAATAAAAAAATACACTTTTTCAGTTACACACCCATGAAGTAAAAGTACATAACGTTTCGTTTTTGTAGATTCCGTACCAATGTAAGTACCTATCAAATCCCTCCCCTAACAGCCTCAGTGCTTGCCATTGTCGTGTGGCGGTCGTGAGGGTAGGATAAACAAACGAAAAATTATACAAGAGGCTTAACATTCGTCCTCAGTTTGGCAACGCTATATTATAAGGTAGGGGCATTAGCGCCACATCATGTTACCCGTCTTTTTTAGTTAAAGTGTTATATGTAACTAGCGGCCCGTCCTTACTTCGCACGAGTATAAAATGTTCACATAAACCTTCCTCTTCAATCACTTTATCTATTGAAAAAAACCGCATCAAAATCCGTTGCGTAGTTTTAAAGATTTAAGCATACAAACCGACATAGGGACAGAAGAAGCGACTTTGTCTTATACTATGTAGTGTCATGTATGTTATCTTCTATTGAAGTACAAAACCCGCGTGGGAGAAGCCATTCGCGTTATTTTAGTTATGTCCGTGAACTAACTCAATTATTATTTCGGGATTTGTATACACTAATGCATAATACATTGCTTATATATTGGTATAGTTAAGCCCCAACCCACCGAGCCAGTAAATAAGCCGGGAGTTCCCCGTAATGAAAATGTACGTTCGTAATTTGATACTGGCACAATCGTCCCGATAAACGTGCCAGTTGCTTCACACAAAATATAATAGAACTTGCTAATATTGCACAACACTAAATGTGTACCAGTTAGAGTCCCACCGCTCGGGAAGTTAGCGAGTCTGACTTCGAAATCGTCGGAGTGGGTTTGATTCCCTATTTTTTGTTATTGGGTGAAGATCATTTTCACGATTTTGAGAAATACTCTCCTTATATATATTGGCGTTACCAATATGAGACTTATTTGGAACACGTCAATGGAGTTCACTGATTTAGCAACATGTAATATAAAGGGTAAACCCAGACTCAATAACTAGTTAAATAATCTAGCTCTCTAAACTACTACATAGCGGGCGATTGGGATTGCCTTTTAAGGATTAAAATTATATAGTAACTAAATTCTATTGAATTATTGATAGCTTATGTTAAGTGATCACTGTCCACTGAAATTCGCAAAACAACGTATTTGCTATGTTTAAAAGGAGAAACACATTTGACTTAACGAACAATAAGTATTTTTATATATTTTACATCTGTGCCCATTAAGTGAAATTTAGTCCCAAACATAAATAGATAGTGAAATTTAGTAATTTTCATCAATAAGGAAATAGTTATCCTAATTTTTAAGCTCAATTATTCATCATCACATTTATAACCAGGTGGTACACGCGGCTATACCCTCTAGGCAATCAGCATATGCGATTTTGCTTTAATTGAAGATATTGTTCGATTTTGATCAAACACGCCTGATTTGAATAAAGTTGTAAATGACAACTACCGTGCCATTGGTACAAAGTCTATTAAATTGATTTAGTGTTATTTTCGATATGCGGTAGCAACAAGAATAATAAACAAAATTACAGCACATGTGTATCCCAGCGTCCCAGTAGCCTAATGCTACTTATTTTCTGTTATTGGCGTCAAAATGATTTTTAAACATTATTTACATATTATCATTTTTATAATAGAGTTGAATGAATATACCGTCACCATAAATAACATCAGTGTTTTCCATGCACGTTTTTTACTCCAATGTAACATCTAACCAAATAGGTATTTAACGTCAAATCAAAAGAGTCCTTACTTGTCTTTAGTTTCAAAGCCCTGATGATGCTGTAAAAAGTAAAACCGGTTGGCTATATAGTAACAGAAAGTGTTAAATAAAGTATACAGTGGATAAGTACAAGTGTAAACTCCAAAAAACGTGTATATACAATGGAATTCCACCAAGTGCTGACGATAGCAAGATTTTTTTTTTAAATTGATTCAGTGTTTTTTTTTTCTTATATATCTTACTCTACTACAAGACTTATAAGAAATGAAGAGTAAAGTCGCAAATAAATGCTTGTATTTAATTACAGTGAGCTCAGTTACATATTGGTTTTAATGAGAAATGAGTGATTCTGCACGTATATATAGAAAACGACAGTAATCATATTGCGTGTGTCGAACGAGCATATATTACCGACACGCGATACACTCGTCGCCTGACGCGTTAACGAACCCCGCAAATCATTGGCGAAAGTAAAAGTGTAGACATAGCTACGGCTCTTTTGTAATACATATCACGCTCGTACAATTCATTATTGACTGTCAGAAAGGGTTAAGTTGTGAATAAGCTGATTTGGCGAATTTGACGTGCGGCTTTCCGTTTCTGGGTTTTCTTATAATATTTATTAATGTAACAACGCGAGCGAGCGCCTACTTATTACGAAATTTGTGGCTAAATAGTCGCTAGAAAAAGTTGTCAAAACCAACTTGATCAAATGTCAAAGTTGAAAAATTGGTGTTTAGTAGAGCTGTGTCCTATAGCCCCTGAATATTTTCGGTGCATGTAAATGACATGTAACTATATTAATTAACTCCAGACTTGTAGTACGCAATACAAGTTCCATATGGTAATGAAACGGAATTTTTTTCACTTTTAACAAACAGCTCAAGCTATATAGGTGAAAATTGACCATCTGTCATTAAATGTTATGCAGAATATGTATACTGTATCCGTGCAACAATTTTTCTTAAAATCGGTCCTTTCACTTTGGTGTAAATCCTAAATAAAAAGTTAAATACATTTCAAATATCTGGATATCTTAATCATAAATATCTATTTTATCAGTCTTGCAAATGTCGCGCTATATCGATTATATGTTTAAAAATTGTTGTTTTGTAATACAAGCTCAATTTTTAATTAAAGCATTTGAAAATCAACTACAAAATGACCTATATCATTCGAACCAAGTAATACTTATAAAACAGTAGATCCAAACATTGTGAAGTAAGATTATCTCAGTTGAAAAATACGTAACCATTTTTCGGCAAAGACAAGATATACTAATATTTATTAGTGTCCTTAGTATTAATCGACTGAAATCATTTACTATATCGAAATATCGTACGTCGTTACCAAACAAATGGCCTCTTGCGGGCGGGATTTACCCATATTTTCTCAAGAATGATGCTTCGTAGTACAATTCGTAGCGGCCGCTTTGTAACGTAACGCCTACGAACTTTTCGCCGTTACGTGAACGGCCGTAGAGTCGCGAGCTTCCAACCTTTCAGACTTCAGTATGCCCTCAGACGCATGAGAGGTCGGCTGTGCCGCGCGTCGGGATATCATCCACATCACGCGTACGAAATGTGTGACAATAAATATTACTTCCTCTTTAATATTATGTAAACATATTTGACGTTTCATTATCCGGTCAGGTTGTTACATTTTTACATTGTTCGGCAATTCAAAGGAACATCGATAACTGCAAAAGTCTGGGTAAGTTTTATTTTTCGGTTATTTTCATTCATATCAATTCTTTCGAATCAATGTTTATCTTATTTTATACTTTTTGTCGTGGAATATTGACGTATTTAGTTATTTATACAGTATACTTACTTATATTTTATCCATTTATAAGATGAAATAACTAAACGTGTTAAATCATTATTCGTCAAACGCGAAAAAATAACTTACCACAGACGAGGAGGGAATTAAGCGCGAATGTGATTTAGAAGCCAAATTAATTAAAATTTTAATTGGTTCTTAAATAGGTGTTAAAAGACTTCGATTAGATTTATTTATTCATTAAATTCCAGTTGTCATTACGGGTCATCCTTGTATTTAATACTTAGTGATTAAATATAATTCATAAAAAAATGTTTGAAAATTATTTAAAAAGTGTATTCGATTATTATATTTATCTATAAGTAACTAAACACATCAGATAAACAACATTTAAATTATTTTGTCTTTAACATTATCGCAATCAAAACAGTTTTAGAACAAACAGATAAGAATGAAAAAAGTGAATGTTTCAGAAGCGTCACAGTAACGTATCCCAATAACTGTCTCAGAATTATACACCCTGACTTTTTAATCACCATCCAAATTTTAATATGTTGATCTTAAGTGAAAATAATTAAATACGTATTTTTTCTTTTAGTATCCCTCAATACTAAATATTAAGATATGACATCGCAAATATTGATGTTTATGGGCAGCGCGCGCTCCGCACCTACGCGCTGAGTGCTCTGACATGCTAGATAGCTACCTGCTAGACACCTATTTTTTTTTTCATAAATGGACTTATCTATAGATACTTTATGCCCAGAAAAAATTTGGATGGTCATAAAAAAATCTTGCTGTATAGTGTATCTGTGGTACATCTCTTTCACAATTTTTCAATAGGTACGTAGAGATATAACGAGGTTCTGATAGTAGAAAAACACTCTTTTTTTATTAATTTTTCATCTAAAATTGTTTTGTTCTCTTTTCGGTATAACCTCATTTATTTTTTATGTAAGCTATGAGCGATAAAGCACATGACTTTCCTGATGGCAAAATGACAACCGTGGTCTATAGAAACCATAGATGTTACGGGTGCGTTGTTGTCCTGCGATCGATATGTTATGGCTATTGTGCGAGTGTACTGACTGGCGGCTACCCTATCTTCTGCACCGGAACCTAAGCAAGTCGTTATGGCGGCACGAGTGGGTGATGTGGTGGATCCCTACCCGTGCAAGTTGCTGCACAGTACTCGGCCACTAATCGTCTTGTCGGTACCGACCTATGTTGTAACCATTGCTCGCCTCTTACGATCTGCCGGACGTAAAGGAAATTATTTATTCTACTCAGCGGACCTGGAAGAACGTACGTTTTACACAGAAGATTCACAAATTGATATTTTAAAAAACCCCAGCTCCAAGATGAATATCCATTCTATCTTGGTGTCGTATAGACAACCTGTGCTTCTTATCATCCGCGGAAACATGTCTATTTGTTGGCTTTGATTTCTTGAGAGAGTCTAACAGGTGTCAAATTGATACATATTTCAATACTGGCTCGGATGTTGACTTAACTTTTCAAATCTGACTAAATACTTTGTTAGATAGCGAACAAGTAGTTGCTTGTTTTGATGTTAATAGACAACCGTAATCCATACCATAACCCTTACTGGTACTACGCTGTCGTGTGCTTACTCTACCTTCCTACACGGGATATGTCAGTGGTGAGCACTGAAGATATGGCAGCAGGAAAACGGAAACGGTAAATTTCCGGTTCCGGTGAAGCATTTATACCAATTCCGTGATAGAAACATATTGAATGTCATAATTTTTCTCCATTTCTTACTTCAAATGGGGACTCCGTAATATATGACAATAAATGTTTGGTCGGCCGTGAATTCTATCCTAATAATTCAATACCATTTACTGAGACCCAAGAAAATCCAATAGTTTTGCGCTTACTGGCAACATAAATCGTGACAAGGGCTGGAACAGAACGAATCTGATACACAGAAGGGTCTTTGTAAACGTCAAGTCATACTGTGTATAAAATATCCACGAAATAAAAGAAATGGGACAGTAGTCTTGCCCTTTTGGAAAATATACTTCGCTATACAATTATTGTTATCGTGTCACTTCGTAACGATGACGTGGGTAGCGTAGCGGAGGATGTTAAATGTGTAGTCTCTCCAGCGTCATGGTTATAGGTACCCTATTGGACTTTTGGCGATTAGATGGTGGGGAATGAAAAGGCCCTGTGAAGTTTATATTATTAGCGTCTCGTTGAGCCTCTTAAAACTTAAAAAAAACCTGACATGTCGCCGACTTGCTTTTTTGCACTATTTTTTACCCTCCTCTTCAGGTACGTTATGCTCAAATCTTTAGAAAATTCAAACATGTACGTATAGACACGCAATGAATAAAAAAATAATCTGACAGGTCGCCAACTTGTTTTTTGCAATATTTTGTTACCATTCTCTTCTGATACGCTATGCTCAAATCATTAGAAAATTCAAACATGCACATGTAAGCACGCAATAAACCCATCGTAATTTAATTCGACAAGTTCGCGAATATTTCCAAACAAAAAAAATAGACCAATGGCCGGTTTCCGAAACGCCAATCAATCAGTTTAAATCTACGGTTTAGCTTTTCCTTACAGCTGTTGAACATGAGTTCGGCTTAGACATCTAAATCGAATATGATTTAAACAGCTGTCATTTACAGCTTTTATGTAGAGTTACTTTAAAAATCTCCTCTTTGGCGCCCCTACATCCCAAAGTTGTAGTCTGCTTCCCAAAGATTTTCTTTAAAAATCCCAACGGCCATACAAATGCTATGCCTATAAATGCGAACGTGTATTTTAATATTTGTCGTTCTTTCATGTCAATAGGGAATAATGTTATTGTATAATTTATGTGTTCCTGCCCCATTTTATTCTGGTAGCTTAATAGATTCAAATAAACACGTAAAAATAAAAGTCGATAAGTAAAAGTACGGGAATAAGACACAAAATATGTAGGTGCTCTAAGTGTATTCTTGCTAGGTTTTTCGAAGCTCACATTCTAGTGACCAAAATCTTAAACTCATTTGAGCTATTTTCAATACCATTTGCGATCAAAGAACATTTTTCGGGATAAGGTTTTGTCTAAAATTTAAGTAGTGTTGATAAAAAAATGCAATTACTACTCTATTGCCGGCGGCTCCGCGAACGCATTCAAGTTATTTAACTCGCCCACGAGAATTCGTTTACCGACCCTATATCGGGATGAATGTAGCTTTGTACTTCTCCAAGGTATAATCTTTTTCTTTTGGTAAAACTAATTAAAATAGGTTACATCCTTTTGAGATATACAAACATACTTGTAATTTGTAAAAGCACTGTAAAACGCCTTCCAATAAAGGTAACTTTCGGGAAACCCATTTCCATCTTCAAATTATTAACATAATTTGGGCTAAATCTACCGTCCAGGCAGATCCAAATCAATATTCATAACCGTCTGGAACCGCTATTAACGGAAGAGATGATTTAGGATTGAAATCAATAGTAGTCGCCAAAAGTTATCCCACAGCTAGAATGTTGTATCTAACACACATTTTTTTTTAACTTATACTTCTTTCGGCGCGATTGGGAAAAATGATGAGAGTGAATTTTTACGATGCGCGCGCACACCCACAGATAAATGTGACAGTCAAAAGCAACACCCTGAAGTTAGTTGCGAATCTTTTTATTTTTAATTATATTTTATGATTTTTAATTATTGTTGCATGCTATTTATGTATATATGCGTTGTGTTATTATTTGGTATTTTTGGATTGTTACGCCTAAGAAGTATAACTTCTTACGTGCGTTCATGAGTGTGTAGTGAGTGAAAAAAAGATTTTTTTTAAATTCTAAATAATTTTTGTAATTAGGTGAAAAACCAAAAAATGTATCATTTAAATCGATAAGTCGTTGTCGAGATTTAGTCAGACTAACGAACATCAATTAATTTGTAGTGTTATATACGAGTAAAAACATAAATATCTAAGTTTATACATTCCTATTTTAAATTTAATTACCTTTTGAAAATTAGAAGTGTTGATCTAGTCCCATAGTAAGAAATTATATGCTTGTGTTGGTCAATGAAAATACATATGGCCTTACAAATAAAAATAAACAAATCTTTCTTAATATCGCTTAGGATAAATTATGAATAGCTAAGGTATATTTTCTTACAAATACCTGCGTAACTTCGTTACAACTATACCATATTTATGCATACTTCCACCAAACAGCAACGTCGCAAATTACAATTTTTGAAGATAAATGCGTTAATGGTTGTTAATTTGATATTGCATTAGCATTTGTTTTATCTCGGTGATCCGGCGATCCGGCGGCGGTCTCGGGTTCGAACACCGGATCCGGTAACAAAAACTAGAAAGTGGGTATTTTAAACTATCTTACAAAAAATATCGTTTTTCGGCATTAGATATGCGCCTGATTGACGATAGGCTTGCCACCTATGATGTTGTGGGAATGAGTGTCTTCGGATAGTTGTGAGATATACGATCGTGATAGTTAATATTTAGAAAGAAAGGACGTATCCTTTCAATTTATTGTTTTCTCTCAGTTTTCGGAAAAAATATTACGTTTAAAGTTTAGAGTGTGTTTGCGTGAGTGTGTGTCAGAACGTAGTGTTTTATGGCCATTGTTTTTTTAATTCATATAAATTATTGCCTGATTTATCAAATAAGATTGAATCATGATTGATCCATCCATATATTTATTCACTGCCGTTCTTATCAAGAAAGAAGTAACTAGACAATTTTTTTATTTTATTTATTATACTAAACAAAATTACATTTCAATAATGAGATTGTAGGGAGACTTTTTTGAGTTTGTCTAGATTTCCCCTTAAAACTAACTTTTTTATTTCATTTATTAAAGACAAAATAAAATATATTTTAGATAGTACTACTATGGAGAAATAATTCAAAATTAGTAATTGGAATTGCATCTTACTTAGCTTATTATTGGAATGTTTCTTGTATTATAAAAATATGGTATTTCTATTTGGGGAAACTCTGTAAAATTAATTAGAATCTTTAGATTTCAAATTCAGACTCAGTTACAATCATGCAAACCACTGTTACCTTGTTTATATATCTTGGCTGTATGTGTAATTGCAAAAAAATACATTTGTTTTAAACTTATGCTTAAGTGCTGGGTTTTTTACATTTTAGAAATAATCTAAAAGTCCGTCTATCCAACCAAAAACTTAATATTAAGAAGAATGATGTATATTGCACGACCATTCGTTTTTTTTTTCATTCGTTCATACAACCAAATTCCTGACAATCTTAAATAACTTACATTTAATAGATTTCGAAAGAAGATACTTGACTTGCTGTCAGAGAAAACATATAGTGTAAGAAAAACTTGCAGAAAAATGTAATATGTAATGTGTTTGTTAGTAACAATTACTATCAATTGGTTATAATTACAAAAGTCATGGCTGGAGAGGAATTTATTTCGCCATTTCTTCTCCGGCCTGACTAGGTTTGAAAATGTTAGTATTCAAGGCAGATAGGTTTCGGTCCTGGTTGTCGGGGAGTGTCTGGCCGATTCTTCTACTAACTGGCTAGGTTTGAATCGGTGGTATTTTCTGGTAGATTTATATTTTAATAAAAATCCGGGCTACTTGGCAAAATTAACCAGTTCAGAAAAAAATCACCTTTATTGAATGGACTATAGATACTGTATGACATAATAAACATTAACACCTAGGATACAGACATCTCATCATACAAATACGTTCTGTGTTGGGAATCGAAGGGCCTGGTTAATGCCCGGCTGCTTAACGTGTACAAACCCTTGCACCAAAGGGGCAGTAAATCTTAAACATTATTAAAACCTCGAGCATATTTTGTGTTTATATCGTTATCTTTAACAATACAATGTGTTCACTTGATATATTACATGGCCGTGTAAACAAATCGTCGACACGAATTATAGTTTTAGCGACTAGGGATTTATTACGTAAATAGCCGTAATGTAACAAGCGAGTTTGTTCTCGTTCCATTCCTGTGTCTAAATAAACACGCTAAATTTATGTCTATTAAAACACTCTACGGCCTCACCTTTTGAATTCTGACTCCGCACATGTAAGGGTAAATATCACGCGCATTATGTTTAATTAGAATAAAATTGTGTATAATTCGAACTTTTCGCCTCTATGGTCTAGCGGTTCAGTTGTTAGACTTGACTGCATGAGGTCCCGGGTTCGAATCCCGGGTCGGGCAACAAAAAGAAAATTGGATTTTCCAATTTTCTAATAAAAATAATGTTGCTCGGGATTGGAAATGTGCACGGTTGGCGATAGGCTTGCCACCTGTCACATTGTGGGACTTAGTGTCTTCGGCTAGTCGTGGGTGCCCTGGTTGTGCCTCTGCCTACCCCTTCGGGGATATGGGCGTGAAGATGTTTTTTTTGTAATTCAAACTTCTTTTGGTGTTATGGAAAAAGAAAATGTGTTTGGTTCATAAATCATTTCTTCGACATAACGTCTTTGTAGGTATATAATATATAATATGCACTTCTATATTAGGCAAATTATGTTTTTAATAAAATAAAAATTGTCTATAGCTCGAACAACTTAGGTACTGTGTAAAAAATTAAAGCGATGTTTTTGGTTCGATACCACTACCACTGAAAGATGAATCTTAAAAATATTTTTTATGAAACTCACAAGCACAAGAAACCCTCAAATTGGCAACGCACAAACCTCTTCTTTGTTGTCTTTCGTGAAATTTGTTGGCTTCTTTGTCTTTCAATATCCCATTTTTTTTAACAATTTAACACACGATTCGTTAATAACAATTTCAGAATTTGGATGTCCAGTTCTATTTAAATTATGCGCTCCGGCTTTACACTTTTTACATTTTATACTTTTGCTTTATGGCCAATTTATGGCTGACTGTATCTAAATTCAAGCGAAATGATTAATTCTGTAATAACTCTATATAGATATAGGTATCTTTAAAATACATTCGGATTTCTGAAGCTTGACGAACATAGCCGAAGCGCATAATTTATATAGTACTACTGTACGATATTTGGGAATAGAAATCTTGGTTTTGCATGCATTCTAAGTTTTCCCTCAAAAATGCGTTAGAGATAAAGTTTTGGTGAAAACATTTTCTCAGCGCGGCCATTATACGTCTTAACCCTTTAAGTCAAGAGTGCTTGCTGTATTCAACGCTTGCAAAGAGCAAAGGCGGAACTTGGGAAGTGATACATAGGTGTAGAAGCTTTGACAAAGCTCTCACCACCGACCATTCATGGCGTTGGCGGGAAAATGTCTACATACCGAACATAATAGCAGTTAAACGCTTTTATTTATGTCCTGAATATTCTTCCGATAAATATAGACTGAAAGCACGATGTATGGTGTTTTTATCATCAATTTGGAGATAAATGTCACCGTGTATTTCAGTTAATTAAGCCATTAAAGATTTTAACATCAAGTGTTGCTGGGAAATATTCGCCATGCTTAAGCTTTTTTTTTTAGCGAACTTCAACTATTTAATTAAGATGTTGCAATTTGATAATTTTTTCAAGGATAGCTAATGATTGCGAGTTTGTCCCGTTTACATATTTTAATCAATATCACTTTAGTAATTTTGACGTATATTGACTTATCATTAATAATGATGTCGTCAAATTTTGCAAAATATTGTGCATTATTAAAAAAAAAAAACTAAAATATTTTGAATATGAAAAATTAAAGTGGGATCATAAAAAAATAGAAGCGGAAGTAACTCAAAGTCATAAGTTATCCTGAAAACCATCAAGATCGAATTGTTATTGGTCGAGTAAACGCGTTATAGAAACAGAGTCTAACTTTGTTTGTGCGTTTTAACGAATAACTAACGGATCTCCGTAATATAAGTGCCAACCGTAGCTTTTAGACACTTAGTTAAACGTTCGTGGCCGTAGCGAGCTTTCTGGCCCAAATGTGTAATTTCCTGGCTACTCTTCCCTCCGTGCCAGATTACGACAGTGCCAGACCACCCGTTATGGTGTGAGGAATAGGTAAGGCAGTCGATCTCTACGTGGATAAGTTTCTGCACAACAATCTCCTATATTTAAATAAATACTTTTATATTTTTGTCACAAATCGTTGTTAACCCTTTATTATATGGCATAGAAATTCACGTTCCCTAGATACACCAAAGGTAGTAATGGTGCTTTGCCAACTTTAGGCCGGGATGTTAGGCTTCGAGCAAAATTAAGTTTATCGTCTATTTTACCCTCCGAACCGGAACACGTCAACGGCAAGCACAGACGTTATGGTTGCAGATGTAAACGTTCTCTAAACTTGAATTTGTTATGTCATATAAACTTTCTTTTGAAAATATTTAACACAATCAAAAAAAGAATAAGCAAAATTGTACCATCCGGTCACGCTTGATGCGATAACCAAGAGAAATATAGAATTGTTTTTAAAAATACTTGAAACTTGCGTCATGATGCATTTTTATTGATAGACTAGCTGTTCCGGCGAACTTCGTTCCACCGGTTCTGTTTGTTTGGGAAAACTTAAAATGTTAACTATAAATTTTAAAGAAAGAAAAAATTTCGCCCCAGACAGGATTTGAACCTGTAACCTTTCGTCTCAAGCCGACGAATGCTGTAACCAATGGAGCTACTGAGGATTCAAGTCCCGTGGCGAAATTTTGAATTCCTTTCTAACCCGTTAACGCGGGTAGTTATGTCCTATAGATACACAATTCTGAGTACCCACCAAATGAGTTCATCACCGATGAAATTCACATTTTAGAATGGACATAACTTTCGTTTCTTTCATCGTATTTTAATTTTTTTAATTGGTTAGAGCATTCGTCGGCTTGAGACGAAAGGTTACAGGTTCAAATCCTGTCTGGGGCGAAATTTTTTCTTTCTTTAAAATTTATAGTTATTTATCCCACGCACAGGGCAAGTGCTAAAAAATTTAAAAAAAAATTAAAATACGACTTAAAATGTTGTTGTTTCTAGTTTCCTCGCAGTTTTTAATTTTTCCTTATCTTTTGAACCTTTTCTAGACTTCCATAAATAATTTAAAACCAAAAAGAGACAAATCTCTTGAGTTTTAGCTAGACTAAGGAACAGCAATAGTTTTTTATGTAAAAGAATATTTTTTTATAGAATACGATAATAATAGCACAAACTTTAACGATCTGGTGAAGAAAATACAGAAAATAATGGAATAGAATGAGTTGTTGCATTTGTAATACTGAAATAATCACTAAAACAAACTCTTAGAAAAGTCTAGCATCTGTAAAAAATACAAGCGCATTATGACTATTGTATTTCTTTAGCAAAAAGCGAGGTCTTTTTGTCGACATAATATTTAAAGCTGCCTGCAATATGCAGCTGAAGTCAAATAGCTTTCTAGACTTAACATTTAGGATGAGAAATGGGTTGCGCTGCGGTTGCGACAGAATCGCCAGAGCACAAGATTGTGGCAGTGAGCTGGTGCACTGATGCATTGAATATTCATTCTTACGATTCACTCCGAACCGGATCTTTAATAAACTTGCCTTTTCATGGAAGTTTCCTCCCCATTGAAACGGCAAATTAGATGGCCATTTAAAATACTATTCAATTCTATCAATATTCTCGAATTTCGTTTGCGACTTAGTTATTAATTGATGCTATTTTCAACAAACGAAAAAACGGCGATGGTTTTCGATTCGACGTGTACGTTTTTTTACCACACACAACTTTCTTCAGTATAGATAAACTTTGATCTTTTTCTTATAGAACATAATTATCTAGTTATGTATGATCATATAACGGAAATTTCTTCAATGTTTTTTTATTATTAGTTATACGTAACAATACTTACTTGTTTATTAAAATAATAATCAGTCATCGCTGTAGTCTAGTGGTTCTATGACTGGGGCTCTGAATGCCAGAATGCCACCTAATGATGTGGTTTGACTTCCTGAGGTCCTCAGTTCGATTCTCGGGTCGGACAACTCGAAATGAGGCTATTTCCATTTTATAGTAACAGCGTTTGTTGTAGATTTTCAATTGTCTTGTTGGCGATAGGTTTGCAACCGTTCAATTTGTGAGACTAACAGCCGCACTTGAAGACGTCAATTAACATTTAATCTATCAGTACCTGGATGACCAAGCTTTGCTCGGTATTTTTTTTTTGTTTTTTATAAATTGTGTTTTTTGGAAATTATATTTAAGTACGAATTACACAATTAGTCTAACCTCAAAGCAAACAATCATTGACTTCGTTACTTAACAACGGACTTCGTTACTTAGCAACGCCATCTGCTGGAACTTTAATTATTCGCCAAAAAATAGTATTATTATTCGCCAATAGATGTCAGGAAGAGTCATAATAAATTGGGACTACTCAAACGCCTCCTATTTGTTAAAAAAGTAAGTTTAAGTCGATAAAACGCGAATAAAACACGAATATGACATTTTCTAAAAATGATTCCTAGCTAGATCGATTTATCGCCCCCGAAACCCCCTATATACTAAATTTCATGAAAATCGTTGGAGCCGATTGCTCGGAATACAAGAATTGCTCGTTTAAAGGTATAAGATTACATATTGGGGGCTATAGAATATTTTTAAATTTAGTGTTATTAGGTATTGGATAAAAATGTTTTCTTTAAAAAGGCAAGCGTAAGCTTAGATGGCTGAATCTGTGGTGATGATGATTAAGATCAGACCCTACCTTGATGTGATAGTCTTGAGTTGAATAAATAGCTTTATAGTTATAGCAACTAAATATTATGTTTCATTGGTCCCTGACAGTCAGTTACAAATCAACGAGGAAACAATATTTAAGAGTCAAATTACGTGGAAAATTGCTGTAGGCTATTTGTGGTGCGTACGTTTATTGAAAAAGGGTCGGCTTGATTGATATCGAACTTTACACGTTGGAAATGTAGGGAGTTTCGGTTTTACCGTTTGTAGGGAAAAAGATTGACTCCATTTGTTGTCTGTCCGTCGTGCAATAAACTTGCCGGGTATATTTTTAACGCGGGATTTATCTCTTTAGGGAAGAAAGAAGTCGCCCTTATTTCGTCTTACGGAATTAGGTTGCTGAATACTTGAAAAAGTAAATTAATTTGAGAGGGCTTTTTACGGTTTGTTCCTTTTTATACGGAATGTGAAAAGTCACGGAATTAGTATAGATTAACGTTTTGTTCATTTAAGTATATAGTGATATGCCATTTGCCTTACCAAAATCTCACATTCATCTAACATGAATCGTATGATAATTTGCTTTAGCGTCTGCTGTCTGAACAGCTGACCAAATAACTGAAGAAGCAATTGACCTAACTGCCTGATAAATAGAAAGAGGACATTACAGTAAGAAATAGAGTTCTTCGAAGTTTTTTTTTCGTGGTTAACAAATGAAAAATTATCAATTATTAATATCAAAGTATTGATTTCAAATCGTCTAGTCTAACCATGATTTTTTTTCTACGAAATCTCAAACGCAGCTTTTATAATATGATGTTAGAAATATCTCAATCTAAACTTCTGACAACAAACAAATTATTTGATTGATAATATTGAACAAAATTAAAGCTTTATAGGCTTAATAAAATGTAAACGTTGTGAATTTAATATTACATGAAATTTTACGAGTTCATTATATTCTATCTTAAAATTATTGCTTCCGGTATTACGGAGTTATTATGGCGATCATTAAAATATGATTTTGTTTATGGAAACTGAAGGAAGGATAGCTTAGAATTAATAAGCTCCCAATAATATTAACGTTGTAAGTACACTCCGTTACTTCGCGTGTATTAGATTTCTCGCTCATGAACCTGTTGATATAAAAATAAGCTTTTGTCTTTCTTACATAAGTTTAAACTTTGTATTTCCACTTCAATTAGTTTTGAAATTTTGATCTTTAATTGTAACATGCATATACGTAAAAAAAATCACATTTACAGTGTAAGTAACAAT
The DNA here is from genome assembly GCA_002245505.1 of Calephelis nemesis. Taxonomy (NCBI): domain Eukaryota; kingdom Metazoa; phylum Arthropoda; class Insecta; order Lepidoptera; family Riodinidae; genus Calephelis; species Calephelis nemesis. The sequence goes on along the minus strand of NJDD01002178.1, from coordinate 116,282 downwards.
ATCGTAGTATAGGTTTTTATTTTTTCATCCAATTTCCTCTGAACGTGTTTTATAAGAGATAGTTAATCGTCTAAACTTGTAAAAATCGGTGTTTTATCAAGGACAAAAAAGTTGGCCCGTATAATATTTTTCCACTAAAATGTGTAGTGTATAAAGAAATAAGAAATATCCGTCGACAATTCACTCAAATTGAATTTAACCCCAAAGAGGGCAAATTATATACTTGTGTAATGGGTGTTAGTCCTAATAGGTAAAAATACTTTAATAAATACCAGAATAAATTTGATGAACACACTCCCAGAAATACAGACATTTATATGTTCATCACACAAATGTCTACCCCCGACGGAAATTCAATCCGAGATTCCTCGAACCCCACCATCAACGAGGAAATATAGTAGAATTTAGGAAGATGCGCTGGTACGTTAGTGCACAGTACACAAGAGTAAGAAATTTATAAACTATGCAAAAAAACTTCAAATCAAAAACATGGAGTCATGAAAAAAAATGTGTGAAAGGCTTCTTGTGGGTATTATTCCGTGCACCACTCTCAAATAGCAATTCTTATATAATGTTAGTGGATCAAATCAGGACAAATCGAATAGAGGCAGAGTGAATTAGCGAACGGCATTTTCATTAAATATTTGCTGCCATAAGGACAGTAAGGGACGGTTTATTTAATAAAATGATCTAAATTTTAAAATCCATTGCGTCTCTTAGACATTTAAAATAAGTGTAGTGTCTTGACCATCTCTTTGGTTTAAAGGTAAACGAGTAAGCTAAGCACCACCGACCCCTCGTAAGGCTCGGGTGCGATCCTCGACGGAGTCAAGCAGCTTGTATGATAAAGGTATAGATGTCTGTTTCTGGGTGTATGTGTTTGAGGGTAAGAGAGTGCTCCCGCCATGACGTTCAAAAATAATCGCGAGGGCGTAGAAGGCTGATGAAGACGGCGAGAAGTATAACACAAACAGCGAAACCAAATTTGAAACTTGGCACTTTTATCCCCCTACTCAACAGCTTAGGGGATGAAATTAGATTAGATTAGATGTATGAATTTTTCGTTATTGCAATAATTATTGTATAGTATAAATGTAATTTAATCTACACCCATGTGACGGTAGGAAAACAGCTTAAGCGTATGTTTTTGACTAAGGTTTAGAGTTTGTGAAGTTATAGTTTATAGAACGTGAGCTAAAAAGAAAATTAAAAAGGTTGTGTACAACTTTAGAAAAACAATTACTAAACTAAAGCGTAGGCAAAACACCTACTTAATTAATGAAAATACGCAATTAAGTAATTATTAGGTTTATGTAAAGCCATTTCGCCCTCGTGAGTTGCAAGAACTGTGTGAATATCGAACGATCTAGCAAATTTTACAGTAGTGCGGGGTAAATCGATCTTATAAGGATGATAGCTCGCAGTTTGTCTTTGGGGTTCACGGCAAAAGAATACAAACTGTGGGATCAAGGTACGGCTGTATCAGCACTTTGTGTGTATATTACTACTATTTAAATTATGCGCTTCGACTTTACACTTTTTACACTTTATACTTTTATTTTTAAATTGGCTGACCTAATGTAAATTTAAGCGAAATGATTAAATTATTTGTAATAGGAACCCTATATAGATATCTTTAAAATACATTCGAATTTTTGAATTGACGAATATAGCCGAAGCGCATAATTTAAATAGTACTGTAATACGTATTACTGAAATGTTGCTCCATAAGTTTGAATGTATACCTATCTTAAATCGGTCGTCATATTTAAAATAAATCTCATTTTAATGAAGACAATAAAGTCAATAGGTATTAAAGTTTATGTATTTTTGTCTATGTTCATCAATAAGACGGTTTAAGTTTTTTTATCCCATCAAAACATGTACTTGGCGTTCTCCAAGATTTGTATGGCAAAATGCCACATACCAAAAATACGTCCCCGTGTTGGTCCAGGCTTCATTGCAGAATTGACCATCTGCCTTCCTGCCAGGCAGCTCGTAAAAGGCGAGCATAAGCTTACCGTCACTAACACCGTGATATCCTAGTAAGGTGCTAGGGTTTCGCAGCGACTCGTTAGGATTGGTACCACCGCCTTACCTATTCCTGCCGCCATAATGTCATGACGTGTTCCGGTTTGGAGGGTATGGTAGCCGGTAAACTTGCTTTTGCTTGTGGCCTAACATCCTGGCCTCAGGTTGGCAACGCACCATTACCACCATTGGTGTCTCTAGGCGGTGTGAATTTCTTACCATCAGGTGATCAGTGTACTTGTTAGCCTTCCATTATCATTAAAAAAAATATGCATCAAGTTGCTTGATTTAAGCTATGTGGGTCAATTAGGTCATGGTAAGTCCGCTTTTGTCAACTCTAGTAACTCCATACCTCCATATTTGCAATTAAGTAATTTGAATGATTAAATTTTCTGGTACCGCTTTCCATTAGCTGATTACATTTATACGGATCATTGTTTACCGGGGAAGATAAGATGGATTACAACTTCATAACGATAACACAATAGCCCTAAATTTGATTAAAATAACAAGATATTTCTGTATTTTAGAGCTGCTTAAATTAAATATTGCAAATGAATAATATTTTATTTACTTGTTTTTAATAAGTAGCCCAAATATAAAGTTTTATCTTTGTAATTTAAAAAATTACGTTCTTCCAAACAAACTTTCATCGCCTTATGTGGGACCGTTTCGGATTCATTAGCTTTAGCATTAGCTTACTTTCGAAGAATCATTAAATCACGACGTCGTAGTTAAATAATTGAAGTCGGTGTTTTGAAGCTTTACTAAATATAACAATTCTTGTTGTGTATTATGTTTAATATTTCTTTATAGCATAAAACAGTAACATATATGGCTCCTGCGGGTAAGGGACAACTGTGTCCTATAGTCTAATCGACAAATTCACAACCATGTTAAATAGACATAAAGCTCCTAAATATAAGTGCGATAGTTTATTCGTATCTGAATATGTTTAGGTATTAATAAGCACAACTTTTTTGGAAATTTCCATTTATGAAGAATACTGAGAACTCTATCCCTATTACCTATCATGGAGCCGCCAGGTCAATATGACATAGGTTAGTCGTCGCAATAGCCGGTATTATATTTTAATATGTATAATTATATTTATATTATTTAAAATTTTGAATAAGCAAACTTCGCATTTAAAAGAAAAGAAACCTAGATGAAAAAAAGTTTTATGTCTATATTTCAAAAAATTACACAGTTGTTATTTTTTTTAATTTGATATGTACATTACTGTATAAAAGTTTAAATTAAATAACTGATCTATATTTTTTCGCTTCATGGAGCTCTTCTTATAAACTTACGCTGAAAAAATCTTAAAGTTTATAGTTTTGTATTTTTTTTTAAATTACGAAAAATAAATTTCGCTTACGCTTTAAAAAAAAGTGGGCTTATTATTATTGCTGTTCTGTGGCCGGAATGTAAGGCATATTATGAGGGAATCGTTTTTTACCTGGTAGTCTATTTGTTTTAAGTCTTAGCCTTTGCGAGTTGCAACAACTGTACTACAAAGAAATAAAGTATAATTTAAAAGTATTGAAAGCAAGAGTGAATTAAACTCTATCTGAGTGTGCCTCTACCTCAGACTAGTTCTTGTTATTACAGTTAGCTATTCACAAAATATAAACATTTGGCAATCAGCCCCCCAAAACCTTGAAGTAACTATTAAATTGTTTTTACTAAGAATGTAGTAAAAACCTCAAATATAACGTCGTAATTAATCACGGTGAAAGCTACGAGCTTCAGCTAGTAGCTTATAAAATACTTAACCTTCGTAATTAATTACCCAAATATTCAATTTAAATACCCCATGCCCTTAGACATATTGCGGTTTAAATAAAACGTCGCACGCACAACTGGAACCGTCACGAGAGAGCTCACCGTGATAGATGATATTCGGGGACAATTAATCTTGCCCCAAAATATGCGGACGATTTGCAAGCTTGGTCGAGCCTAATGGTTGAGAGGATTATTACGAGACCACAGCCGGCTAGAACTTGGTATCATTAACAAAAGTACGAGGTATCAATCACGTACATATTATGATAGCTCAGTCTGACCGCCAGTAAAGGTAAACTTCTCTTTGTATTGGGGTCAAATTGATTTTACCCTCCACTATTCCGAATAGCAAGCTATGGAGTTATTGCCAAGGGAAGTTTTGATTTGCTTAAAACTAGCCGCGTATTTTAAGGTGCAGACTAATACGCAATACACCTTGTGTTGTGCAAACAAGCAGGTTTTGTGTATGAAACCGCATGCAGGGTTAATTATGCGACTCGTTTTACGCATCTCATAAATCACAAAACTAAGCTCGCTCCAGTAGTTAAGAGAAGTATTACTGAATCTAAGGCCTCAAACTGGATCTCAGCGATTGCAATGGGCGGTTGCGAGAGAGGCTCGATCTAACACATAGATTCTTAGTACCTGGATGACCGAGCTTTGCTCGGTATTTTTTTTTGTTTTTTTTATAAATTGTATTTTTTGGAAATTATATTTAAGTACGAAAATTTAAAAAAGCCTAACCTCAAAGCAAACAATCATTGACTTCGTTACTTAACAACAACAATAAAACACGAATATGACATTTTCTAAAAATGATTCCTAGCTAGATCGATTTATCTCCCCCGAAACCCCCTATATACTAAATTTCATGAAAATCGTTGGAGCCGATT
>NJDD01002178.1:88583-101905 GCA_002245505.1 Calephelis nemesis | reverse complement strand
CGAGCCGCGGCAGGGGTTGAAAAGTGCCAGAAAGCTAATCGCTTTTTAAAACAAAGGCTTTAGGTTAATTTTGAACGGAAGCAACTTTTGATCGTATAGAGATGTACTAGATAAATAGGAATTAGAAATAAAAACAACAATGATATGTTATTACTTATCATACTGTGATATATAATTATTTATTAGGAACATATAATTGTACTGTGATATATTTATTACAATTTACATTTTACTTAATGCAAGTACAAGTTTTTGTAAGGCATTTAAATGTTCTGTTGAATATGTTATTGCAATTAATGAAATGGATAGCAATACGTATGGCACTCGTATCATTATGGAAACTAATTTTAGGACGAAGAAGAGGTATATATCACAGGTATATTATGGTTATCAAAACATTCGAGCAAATAAAAATTCGGACAAATGAAATTCTGGCATTTGAATATATGACATATAATCTTCGAGAAAACAATAGACAACCTTTTTAATAAGCTGTCCCCGCGAACTTCGTTCCATTCATTCAGTTTGTATGGGAAAAATTAAAATGTGGTTTTTCTTAGTCTCCCTTTTTCTTTTTTTTTGAACCTGGACATCTTTTTAAAACTAGGCTTATACGAATATTTTAAAACCAAAGATAGCCAAATCGCTTTAGCCGTTCTCGAGTTCTAGCAAGGCTAAAGAACAGCAATTGATTTTTATACATGTAGATTACATTGAAAACATATTTGGAAAAAGCAGGCGAACCCTGTAAACAAAGTTTATACATGCTAATATCTTGTGTAACTTTCGTGTTAACGGATGTAATACCGTAAATGAAAAGTCCGATCGGACCTTAAGACGAAGTGAAAGGCAAAAGTTATAATAAGTTGTAGCAACTTGGAGAAACTCTTATCCATATAGAACGAGTGGACCGAGAAGATTGAATAATATGTTCCTATATCATTTATTTTATCTAGTTTAGAACTTTTTCTGTTAAGTATTTTTCTTATTACAGTTTTATGTTTGATATACTTTTTTTCTAGTTTCTTTTTCCAATTATTGTCTTTTGGAGGTTTTTAAAAAATCTACAATAATTTGTTTGTTGGCACGTTTTAGGTAACGTAATGGAAATTTTGTGCTCCAGCTACATACCTAAATATACATTTCCATACTTTTCATCGTCAGGGCGGAATTCCGTATATTGATATTAAGACTATTGTGATAATAAAACGTTGTATTTGTAGAAAAATACCCCGGAGCGTTGACATTTTTAAAGCGACATTAAAGCCTTAGACGTACAGTAATGAACCCATATTTCGTTCATTGTAACAAAACGATTTAAGAAGATTATCGGCTTCAAATAAATCCAAAAAGTCACGTGAAATAGTCAATCGCGTCCTTTTTTGGTCAAATGAAAGCAGTCGTAGTACTCACCTCGTAGACACTTTTTGGAAACCCAATTCGTTGACCATGATATTTTGAGTTCGTTCCTGTTCCTAAAACAATTTCGGCTATCTGTCTAATTTTCAATTAGCGATCCCCATGATTAAATCAAGTACTTTTACAATATTTTCGCCAGTAGTGGACGTCGAAATCCGTCCAGGTTGGGGTTCATTCACGTTCTCTCTGCCACGTTTAAATTCCGTTATTTAATTTTTGACGAATGTATAAGAAAAGATACGAGTAAAATAATTGCCCGGTATTGAAAACGTGCCCGGTTGGCGATAGGCTTGCCACCTATCACATTGTGGGACTTAGTGTCTTCAGCTAGTCGTGGGTGCCCTGGTTGTGCCTCTGCCTACCTCTTCGGGGATATGGGCGTAAAGATACTTCTTTTTTTTAATCAGACGGAGCAGAATCCCCTATTGTACTGACCATGTCTTCACGAGTGACTCTCGGTTATAGCCCCTTCTTATGGAGGTACTTAACGAAGGTACTCAAAATATGAAATTATCGCTAATTATTGTACACGTTTTGAACTTCACACATTTGACTAATCTGAACTGAACGAAGTAATGTATGTGGATTGACTTTTAGAATTAAATGGATCTCTGTTAACCCGAGTACATTTCAATTCACCCTTGCATATTGAAAAAAATTATGAAATGAAATTGAGGTTCAAAAGCAGCTGCAACAGTTTTAGCAGGTGACGATTAGCTATAATGTTCTTAAAGGTCCAATATTAGGTGCTGGAGTTGTTGATCCTGATCTACCTAAAATAGCTAAAACCCTCGTCCCGGAAACTAAAAGATTTTGAGCTTGGTAAAGTTTTAATTTTAAACTAGAATTACAATTTAGTAAAAATGTCCGTAATTCTATATCATTAATAAACCTTTCACAAGCAGATAAAATACTGCACAAGAATGGAGGAAGTAAAATTGTAGGAATAGCGACCCGCTAAGTATAACAACAGCAATTTAAGTTCTTAATTAAAGAGAAAAAGGCAGGCGTCTGATGGCGGGGATGAACTCGACACGAAGAACGTAGAGAGCTGGACATTGTTCCACTAAATATTTTAAATTTTGCGTTGTCAGCGCTTAATGAAAGTTCATCATTATTTTATTGCAAGCTGTGCTTGTTGTTTAGCTTTGCTAGTTATTTCAGGGTCGGTTATTTCGCAGTAATGGTGCTATAAAAGGTGTTTCTTCATAGTGATGTTTTTCGGAATACCATTTAAATTGATGAATGAAAATGCATTTTAGTATTTTTATTTATAATTACATTATTATTAGTCAGTAATACTGCAAAAAATCGCCTTCGATTTTAGTGTTAAGTCATCTAAGTATAACAACACAAAACATTGAACCTAAGAAGGTATGCTTTTTGAAAAAAGACTTTTTAAAAAAAATCGGTTTACAAATTACAGAAAAGTTGGTTAACATATTTAATAATACTAGTGGTCGCCTGTTGGTCGAAATTCGACCATAATACATTTTTATAATCTTGTTGATCAGAACGCTATCTTTATTTCTGGAGACCAACTACTTTATTTCCAAACTGTATGGTGCGACAACTGTGATCTTTTATCGTTATCGTCAATATATTTGTTTGTGTGTGTCATATGCATGGTAGTGTAGGTAATGTTTTATTTATCATTTTAATGTACTTTATAAGCAGTATTGTATAAGTGTACCAAATTTTATCCTCCTCAGTCCGCGCAATTTTCGTAAAAAGGGGTCCAAAGTTTTTGCTTCACGTATTATATAGATAAAAGTCGAATATAACCTCGTCCTTGTTTCGACTTACCTGGCGAACTTCGTATCGACGTAAATTGACAGCAAATAATATATTAAACGTATTGTATGGGAAATTAAATTGGTACAGTACATATAAGTATACAGTGGATAAGTACAAGTGTTAACTCCAAACAACGTGTATATACAATGGAATTCCACCAAGTGCCGACGATAGCAAGTATAGATTCTAAATTGGTGTTATCTTATTAATTTGTTATTTTAACAGTTTTTCTCTCCATAACAATTTTTCTTTCCTTATCTGAAATTAACAAAAAATATTAACCGAACTGTTCAAGCCGTTTTTTTGTTATCGAATGATCAGAAGAAATAGAAAGGGATTTATTCAATTAAAATATTTTATTAAATATTGCAGTTACATACAGTTAACTTTATTAAGAAACCCATGCATATTTATAGACTTAAGAGCTTCTGTGCGGAACATGGTAGTGGTGTAAGCTGTTATCTTGAGTGTTCCAAACTTCCACCTGCTTGCGGTAAATCTTGCTGATCGGTTGGAGACCCGACGCCGTGAACAAGCCCACTACTTAACTATCGTGTCCTATATATTTCACCTACGTATGAAGTACAAATATGTTTATGTATTTTACCTAAGTATCTCTTTTTTTTGCAGACAAGAAGGGCTGGTTGATGTAATATTGATAGAAATGCTAATTGGTTTAAGCGACGTGTATAGCTATTAGGGTATTATTGACTCCTTAACATAATTTTATTCGTTCATTATTTTAAAGTGAATTCGTCTGTCGTCATCGTCGTTTGAACTTTTGTTAGTCGACTTAAAAAAGAGAAATTCGACTGTATTTATTTTCTTGTCTGTTTGTTATGTAACTACTCAACCAATAATAAACCGCTTTGAAGATTATTTTTAAGGAAATGTTGGTCATGATACCGATGTGATCTCATATCAAATTTATCATGATTTGACTAGTGGAGATAGTTAATGCTGCATACGTTTTTGCATTTAAACTCAAAACCGCTGTGTCAGGGTGTTGACAAAATTTCTTTGGGATCATCTAGAAATCAAACAACCACAAGTTGTAACTTTAATTTTAAAAATGCCAGTTTGTACATTTTGCCTGTCGATATCATTAATTCAGACCGACCTACTAGCTGTGAGTTTCGGGTTCGATTCCTAATGGGGGCAGGCATTTGTGTGATAAACGTCTTTATGTCTGAATTTCCGGATAAAATACTCAGGTGTTTATTAAATATATACTGAAAAGTACTTTTAGACCCATGTCCTCGAACTGGAATGCAAAGGCACATCCAGGGCACCCACTGCTAGCCGAAGATACTGAGTCCAGTAGAGTGATAGGTGGCAAGCGTTTCTCCAATCGGGCAGATATTCAATCCCGAACAACATTTTTTTTAGGAAATTGGGAAAACCACATTTTTATGTTGCCAATCCCTGGGATCGAAATTTGGACCTCATGAAGTCAAGCAAACACCTGCGTCGGTATACTACAAAGGCGCTACTGGTATTTATTCAAATATTTCTAACATATTAGTATTATTGGCTGACACCCATAACAAACGCATGTTACTTTACGTTGGGGTTATCTCAATTTTCATAATTTGTCTAGGGATTCAGGGTTTTTTACTAGCCGATCCGATCTTTTTTAACTGTGAATATTGAATTTTAACGAATTTACATTTTTATCATTCGTTTTAATATTCACAACTAAGTCAATCTGACAAAATAGAAAAAGAATAAGAATCGTTCGTATGTGTAGTTATATGTCATCATTGAAATCAAACTTATTCATAGGCCAAAATATTTGTCAGTGCTGAGAAACCATACTATCGACTTGGCTGCCAAGTCAGTATAATCTCAGTAGCCTAGTACAATTTAGCTTAAACAGTTATAAACTAAGCATTCAATTACAATTGTTTTATTACCTCATTGGGGAGACTATAAAAGACGTAAGTGCTTCATTGAGATTTAACGATTCTTAGAACATAATATATTGAAGAGCGTGCTCGGGAATGAATGTTAAATACAGGTTGAACCGTTTGCGTAGTGGGTCCAATGTGATATATTACCTTTAACTTTTGATTTGTAGATTTGTACACATCTACATTTTTACCCCTGTTAGCCCCTTGCTGAATAGTTCAGTTGCTCTCCTGCCCAGTAGCTTGTAAGAGCGGCATGGTTTAAATTAATCTATACCAACAAAACCACTGGTAGTGTGCAGTAACTTATTCAGGATTTACCACCTTACTTATTCCTGCCGCTGAAATGACGGTGTTATGTTGGTCCGGTCTGGATTTTTGAGTTAGCCGGTAGAATTGCAGAATAGGCCTGGCCACAGTTGTACCTACCATCAGATTAGCCGTGTGCTTGTTCTGCTGTGTAACACAAAAAAGATGAACTCGAGTTCAGTTTCTATGATAGTAACAAGATTACTCTCTGACTTTGCAAATGACGTCATCAAATTATTTCATTTTTCATTCACTTGAAGGTGTTTTCACTATAACTTGATCAATTTTGTAAAATTTTAGGAACTTAGAAAGAAAACAAACTTAGGGACCTTCAAGAAAAAAGAGTATTCATTCCTTTTCATCTTTGAACGCCTCGTTGGTCGAGTGGCTAGCGTACACGCCTAATTACACCGACCAACAACGAGGCTCGGGTTCGATTCCCGAAGGGGGCAAGCATTTGTGTGATGTACATTTAGATGTCTGCATTTCCGGGTCTGGGTGTTTATTAAATTTATTCTGGTATCTATTTAAGTAAGTATTTCTATGTAGGTATTAGTATTGTTGACTAACTCTCATAACACAAACATATAATTTGCTTACTTTTGAGTTAGATTAAATTTGTGTTACTTGTCTAGAGATTTAACGTCGACAAAGCATCTGTGATACTTCTGGTGCTGCGGATGAGAGTTAAACACAATCTAGCTTAAATAGGTTTCTAATGATTTAACAAGTATTAGTAAGGAAGTAGTACTCAATTACAATTGTTTTATAACCAAGTTCGGAAGGCACATTACATGTGAGTGTGTGAGAAGTGCTTCATTGAGATTTAACGATTCTTAGATAGAATGTACTGTAGAGCTCGCTCATGAATAATTATTATCAGAAAGCAATTATCTGATATTTCTTTAATAGTTCTAAATATTTTCTATTTTGGTAATTATCGCATCCTACGGCTTACCTTACCTTACCAGTACCTTCTTCGTTCAAGCAATGATCTTACTGGTCCCACTTAACCAATTTTTTTGAACACTGCTTAGCTTTAAAGTTAAGAGCTGAACACAATTTAGCTCGAACATAATCCTTTTGATTTAATTAATCAAAAAACGTATTTAAACAAATCTGATATTAAAATAATTTTGTTACTTCATTGATAATGCTTCTCTCAACTTCAATTTGCAATAAGGAATTTAGGATCTTCTACAAGAACATGATCTATTAAACGGTGTGCTTAAGTATTTATATTATACTAGCTCACCCGGCGAACTTCGTATCGCTTCACATTAACAGCTATTCACATTTTGTATGGATTGAACCATGGTTTTTCCCTACAAGTTTCCCGATTTTTCTTTTCATAAGAATTTACCTAACGAAAATCAATACAACAAAAAACATACTCTATAAACAGCATGATCAAAGGTGAATATTTCGTTACAGATATATGGTGAATGTTATTAAATTCAAAAATAATTAAAGGGGTTGTCTGCAAAGTCTGTTTACTGACGATAGTTGAACGTGACAACGTCATAAGAACGTAGACCGATTGTGCCTCTTTGTCGCTCGTTATGCGCTCTCGCTTGCACTTCAAGCCTTAAATGGCACGCCTCAGAGTGAGGTAACGCCGCATGAGTCATGTTTTTTGGGGCGTGCAGCCGGCTCCATCGAATTATAAGACGTTGTCACGTCAAAATATAAAAATGTATAAAATAAAGTATACTTTACAAAATTGAAAAAAGAAAATGAAGGCAGGCCATTGCCCAATAGCTTTTGCTATTACTTTTTAAACAATCATTAAATTAGTTGACGCATACTCTAACTTGTAAGACGGCGACTGGTGTATATGCATACATTTTGTCAATACAAGTTAAGTTACAAGTTGTCGCTACGATCAAACTGACAGGAGAACCAACCGCGAATGGGCGTCTTTTTCTTTCTTTCTTTAGTTTTTGGCCTTCACGTTAGTATTTAGCCATTAGTTAAGTAGAAAATTGCATCGAATTTTATATGAATTTCAATTAATTATAATTAGTCATCAGTCATAAGTCGTCAGTAAGTCATGACAGGCTCTTGGGTAAAGCGGTGGCCTGTTTACTCAAGCTCATGTAATGAGATTTGGCGGCATCGAGGAAATACACGATATTTTCATTTCTTCATGATTATTTCATTTGTGCACTTTCCCTAAACAAAATTGTACAAAATACCACCAAAATTGACTAATTTCACTCAATATAAACACGAAATTCAATAATTCTGAAAAAAATTCGACTATCTTTTCTCTCAATGGCGCCAAAACTCCAATGGGCGTCCAATGGATATTATCAAGAATTTATAATCGAAGCATTTCAATTTGAAAATCGAAGATCTACATTCTCGTGCGGCCGATTTTCAGTTGTAAGTAAACAGTTAATCGTGTGGTATCAGTCATCTGATTTTATTCTAGACTAGCGGCCTGCCCCGGCTTCGCACGGCAATATAAACTTTCCCATTCAATCAATTTATCTATTAAAAAAATGCACCAAAATCTGTTGTAGTTTTAAAGATTTAAGCATACAAAGGCATATAGGGACAGAGGAAGCGACTTTGTTCTATACTATGTAGTGATAAAAACGTTTTTTTTTCTATTTCTTGTTATTGTTATTAGACTTATGATTGTGTATTTATTGTTCGTGAATAAGCCGGGTATAAAATTGTTTCCGATAAAATTTATTTCTACTTCCACGACTGATTACAGTGAAAAGTTGTTTTTTTTTAATTTTTTCTTTTACCTGGTAGAAAAATATTAAATACCTGTTCCCTTTGTATTTTTTATGCAATGCCGCTGAGAACACACAAACCAATAAAAGTTCTTGTTACCTATTTTCTGGAATATCTTCAATGTCCTATCTTCAGTGTCTGTAAATTGAACATATTCCAGAAACAATTTTTTACCATTTCGTAATATGTGTATAGGGCAGGGATTGTACCTTCGGGCAACATCTATTTTTTATTACATATTTCGATGGTGACCATTGTGTTAACGTCAATTAAAATATATAAATTAATTTTGATAAATCAGTGGTGTTAAACTACAAAATCGCCAGTAAGCATGATACATTTCTACCTTTTTTTATGTTATAGGAAGGCAAACAAGCAGACGGATTTCCTGTTGGTAAGAAATTCACGCCGCCTAGAGACACCAAAGGTGGTAATAGTGCGTTGCCAACCTGAGGTCAGGATGTTAGGCCTCGAGCAAAAGTAAGCTTACCGGCTACCTTACCCTCCGAACCGGAACACGTCAAGACGTTATGGCTGCAGGAATAGGTAAGGCGGTGGTACTAATCCGGGTAAGTCGTTGCGAAACTCTACCACCTAGTCAGATGTCACAGTGTTAGTGAAGATAAGCCTATGCTCGCCTTTTACGAGCTGCCTAGCAAGAAAGGCAGATGGTCTATTCTGCAAAGGAGCCCGGACCAACACGGGTATAGGGCAGGGATTGTACCTTCGGACAACATCTATTTTTTATTACATATTTTGATGGTGACCATTGTGTTTACGTAAATTAAAAGATATAAATTAATTTTGATAGATCATTTGCATGATACATTTCTTCCTTGTGCCTTTTGAATCACTAGAACGAAGTGATTTCGGTAAAGTACGTGTGCCCAAACGTACACTGCTTACCTTCAAATTAGTGATTTATGATTGTTTCTAAAGTCTGAATGTTATCTTGAATAAACAATTAGTCCATATCTCAATGAATCGTCCAATCTTACAAGACGTGCTCTGTGTTCTTGAACTGAATTCTAATTATGATAGTAACAAAAGGGACAGTTTCGAAATAGCGACCATTAATCTTAGTGCCGTCCAGGTAACACCCGCTACTAAAGTAGTTTACATTTAAATGGTACGATCATAGATTCAAAGAACGTTTCCCATCACTGAAACGAGCTACGAAACCTTTTAGTTATGAAATAGAAATACCGAATGTCTATTCGAATAACCAGTCCATTGCAGATACTAGATAGAAATGCGATTTCGAAGTGTATTTATTTTCGACATTTGGTAGTGGCTGTCGGATACGGACATCCATATAGAAATTAAGTTTTGATATGTATGTTGTTTTGATTTTTTTTTAATTTTTTTATGGAATATGCTATACTATATACTAAACAAGAAGATAGCACTTTGGCCCTAAGTGTCGTCACTAAGGAGATATCATTATTATTTCCATTTTGCCAAATGTTCGCATATAAATGTATCCTTAGCTTATGTCGCAATATCGTCTTTCTCAGATAGCAGTTAATGATATTGTTTTATGAGTTCATTGTAAGGTCATATGAACTCCTGAAGCAATACTAATGAATGAGTTGTGTATTGTGTACGCAGTAATGTCTTTTTTTATTATTGACTTAATGTGTTATTCAAATAACATAGCTTTTGCACGTTACTTCGCCCAAATCTGAGCTTTAAGCGGGCGGGACGCGGACACTTGACGCAAAATGGAAGCAACTCCTAGTACAACGGGAAACTGATTTGCATGTTGCACACTTAAGGTCTCAGCACACATGTCAACTCGGAAAGGGATCTTCACCGTATCGCCTTTCGCCTCGCCGTCAACCAGACGTCAACGTTAGCTATGCACATAACCAAACAGTATCAGCAGCTCCTGTACATCATCAACTCGGCTACGGCTAAACGACACCGCGTTTACGGCTCGCAGACCGCAAGCCTGTTCCGAGGCGCGGCGATTACGTTACGATTCCGATTAGTGTGCGTTGCAGTAAGGAGTTTTATACAAACGGCTCGAGGCGATACGGTGACGATCCCTTTCCGAGTTGATATGTGTGCTGAGACCTTTAAGCGACTACGGTGCGAACCGGAAACATATCGCCAGCGTCGCGACATTACACTGTGGTAGTGCGGTAGTGTGGCAGTAAACTCTTCCGCTTCACTTTTGCTTTGGTCGCAGAAATTTAGCCCAATGCCCAATCTCGTAGCCGTAATTATTGAACAGTCTACTGCCCGTTCTGATCCCTTAACCGGAACACAACTGAGTAAAACATCGGCGATACGACGAACATAATGGGTAAGACAATAATTGTATCTGATGACGCTGCTGCACCGCATTCTGCCAACAGTAAAATGTGTGTTAATAAATTAATATAAATTCAACCGAATCTTAATGTTTTTTACGGTTATTCCAACTTGTAACCAGCAACGTGATGTCGCTAATGTCTAAACGATGCTTCGTACGTTAAGTGAATCTTAGATTAAACATTCAAAACATTGTGGCGTTTTAATAAGAAAACAAATACATAAAAATTACAAAACGATACTTACGTAAAATAAAAAGATAAAACAGTCGTATACTCAAGATAAAAAGTAATCTAAAAGGAAACAGTACATAAATAATAGAATATAATAATCACGTAATACTGAAGTCGTGGATAATAAGCAAAGATAAAATATTAGGGCTTGAAATGAGACAAGGATATTATGACCGTAGAATAAAATATAATGTAAAGTAACAAGATTCTATGGATAATCAAAATTGTATGATAAAAGGTGCGGGTAGACCTCGTTTAAATATCTCTTACGGCCGCAACCAGAGACGTCAATTAACATAATATAATCTATCATTAAGCCCCAAGTTTATGTAGGTGTAATGACTGATTAAAAGGTGATTGAAGTCTGAGTGCGGCTGTTAATGTGTAAGTTAAAAATATTTGTATTTTAATAATGCGTTAGCAAATTCAAAACCTCGTCAATATATGAATAAAGCCAAGGCATATTGCTAGTTTATGAAATGCAACACAAGTTAACTAATTCACGAAATTTAATATCACCAACTGTGAGTAGAAGTTGCACGGTAGTAAATTTTCCGACGCTCAAAATTGTTTGAGTTGTTTGTCCATAAATTATTATATTGCACAATACGGGTGTTTTGACGTCTAGTTAATAATTTATAACATATGTAACTTTATATAACTTTTAGTTGAGTTTCGCAAAATAATTATACTTGTACATCCTCTTACCTCTATTCTATCCTTCTATCTATACATGTTTCTTTTTCTTCATCATCGTAACTTCATTACGAAAGATCCTTCTTCTTTTACTACCTTTATGTTGCCATCCCGATATTCGGCTTCTTGCAGATCGCAGGGTGGTTGTCACAGATACCAGTGAGTGCAGTGACGTGTAGGGTTACTCTTGAAGCCCCATTCAGCCAATATTGGAAATCGAGTATGTAATCTTAGGTACTATTAAACCCAATACTGGCGATTTTTTAACATTTAGTAAACAATGAATTATTTTATCAGATTCGTTGAATTTATTTATAACCAAATGTTAGTAATCCGCTAGAACTGTAATGAACTGTAAGAATAATGACATTTACGATTCCAATATCTTATTCGCGTGATATCGAGATTCAAGATTAACCCTAGTGATCTAAAACTATCTATAAAAATTATGTATGCACATAGGTAATGTTTGAATAAAATATTTGGGACTTGTTAAAATCTGAACCCCAAATTTTTTGTTTATGTTCCTGTTTATCTCTGCGTTTGCACATTAATATGACAAACAAAGTTCCATTTACTTGAAGATTCTGACTGTTTGTTGTTTGGGTGCCATTTACTTGAAGGTTGTGACTGGTTGTTTTAAAGGCTACAATAATATTATCTTGATAAGAGTATAAATATCTTCCTTAGTTCCAGAAATTTAAGTCCTAAAGAATAGGACAAATCGACGTTATTCTTTAAAGCACACCTTAATACCCTGCTTCTATTGAAGTGACATTACTGTCGGTGAAATATATTTTAAGAAAGCTATGGTAAGGCTCCTATGTGATATTGTAGTTCCATTCCTTCCGCCGTAAAATCTATTTTGTTATATACTTAGATATGTATGTGAGTATGTAATATACTTGCACATAAAGCTTGATATCTTACATTCAAGGACGAAAAAATTTATGTGTCTAAAGGTGATCAAAGAGTTTAACAACTCTTTTGCTTTTACCAGGAGATCCTTCTCCTTAATGACTCTTGTTACAATAGAGAGTCACGAGCCAGAGTAACTTATTAAATGTGAACTTTTCATTTGTTCCAGCTGAAACCGATGACACCCGCAGGAAGAGCCAACAGGTGTCGCACTCTGATGCCGTGAGCTCTACCACACGGAGCGCACGCCGTCGCCGTGATGAGCACAACCCGCCAAAATGCGTCGGCGGCCATTTTAAACAGGCAACGGATACGTTTGTCGGCACAAGATGGCCGTCAGCGACGCCTCCGGGTACAGCCTGCATGCGCGAGCGCGGTCTCCTGTCCTGTCGCTCCACTATGAAATGTGGAAACACGGAAAGTGGCGACCAAAAATACCACCAAGGACAAACTCAGTTATTAAAGTTCCCAGATAGAGACTGTTTATATTAGAGGCCTAAGTGTTACCGTGTTGTGTAAATATAGTGGTGTGTATATGTTAGATATGTCGAGCGAAGGTCGCGGGTCTCGGACGCCTTTGCTCGAGTGCGGCGAATATGCGCACGCGCACAAGGCGGCGCCGGCGCTCCGCTGCTGTTTCTGGCTGGCCAGCCACGTCAACGTGAGGAAATGCGTCGCCGGTGTCATGCTGCTCTCCGTCCTCACCATATTCTTCTATACGAATTACGTCACGGCGCCGCTTACGAGGTAACTTCTTAATGTTACTAATACCATTAAAAGCCATTTTCTTTTGGTATACTTAGTATACTTAGTACGCATAAGAAGACTGAAAAATTCCCGAGTTAGGCATAATTATAGTTAGACTTAGTAAGATAAAGGTAGAGCTAACGAAATGTTACTTTAAAATAACGGCTTCTAAATAATATCCGAAACCAGTTTAGCAACCGCGTGTGACTGTACACGACACAGC
>NJDD01002178.1:77240-88577 GCA_002245505.1 Calephelis nemesis | reverse complement strand
CGTAAAATTTAGAAGACCCCATCGCGTTTAATCGGATCCTGCTGATCCCAGTAACTAGAACGCAGCCGTAGTTGACCTTTGGGAGGCAGCCCTTGGTACTTAAGTTGTAAAGAACAGTCTAATCCATCTAAATCATGATATCTCGTTCTGAGCATAACCCACAAAGTCCGAAGTTGTCAAAATCGCAAGGTTAGCAACTCATTAGTCATTAAAAGAATATGGGCAGCGAAAAAGACATACTTGTTACTTAGAAGTGTTGAGTTTTAGTTCCAAAACTAGTAACTTTGTTCCTGGGAATGGAATATTATTCTATGAAAATATTCTGATCTCGTAATTAAAAGTAAATAATAATATTTCCGCAATGCGATCTCAAATTTCTACGTTCTGGGTTCCAAATGTGTTTTCTATCATACGCTTTCGAAACGGCCTAACCGATTTTGATGAAATTTTATATGCTTAGGTACTTGCTAGGTCTGAGAACAGATTCATCTCCCTAGGTGAAAAGGTTGGCGAACCTCCAAACTGGCACGTAAAGGCATAAAGAGATTAAACCATTTAAGAATTAGTTAGTAAAGTAGTCCTTATGCGAAAGAGTCTAAAATAGAAGTATTTAAATTGCGAAAAAGGTCAAAAGCTAATCGAAATTGTGGTTTAGTTGTAACTCGAAGTAATTGTTTAGAGTATCAAGTGTATCCACGAAAAGGCTTAGACCTAGTTTTAACGGACATGTCAAAATCAGATGTTTTGCTTTGACCAAATATTGCGAATACATAAACTAGTAATGGTATCTGCCATTTGTCAAGTATAAGTTTGCATCAACTTAACCGAAAAAAACTTAAAAGTCGTCGTAAATGTCTGTTTTTTTGTGAGATTCTGCGGCAACGAGGAATTTTTCATGAATACATCACTTGTACACTATAAATTAACAAAATTGACTAATCTATATAATAATACGCGATGCCGAAACCTTGGACCCCTTTTTAGGAAATTACGCTGACGCAGGAGCATACAATTTGGCACACTTATAGTTTATGTGTAGGAGAAGTGCAGAACGCTAATGTTTTTCAATAAAAATGCTTATGAGTACAATAAATCAATAAATAAAACATAACCCACACTGTGGCGCACTAAAAAGTTTGGAAACAAAGAAGTTGGTGTTGAGAAATGAAGATGGCGTTCTTATTAACAAGATATTAAAATGTATTATTGTCGAATTTCGACCAATGTGTGACCACTAGTTTCACTTAATACGTAATATTAAATATTTTGATTTTAGTAATTATGTATGTGAGCTTGTACATTTTGTTTGAAAGTTAATTCCGAATAATAAATAACGTAATAAATTCATTACCGAGAATGCCTACACAAGTACAAATTAATATAGCGATACATTGAATCCATTAAAGTTTTGTATGAAAATTCCCCATACAATGCACTAGAAAACGCAAACAATACCTCACTAATCCAATGCAGTGGGTAACTATGCGAACTGCCCGGCTGCGATAATTTTGTTATATTAATTTACTCTACAGCCAGTCCCGGCGTAATCACGCAGTAAAAAGAACAAAATGTGTAGTCTAGTCTGCATTCAAACTTAACGCTTACACGGGCCCCATGCATTCGGATGTGCTACGTAAAATTTGAATAATCTTTCATGTTCGCGAAGTATTGTAGAATTAAATATCGTAAAAAAAGCATGTGTTTGAAATTTGCACTCTGCGTGTTTCGTAGATTTATGATATCTGATTCCATTCTACCATTCCATTCTACCACTTCACTGATTTGGAATTTTAGCTTGCTGACTTTCGACACGCTTCCACCTTTTGAATGGCTGAGTAAACGCGACAAATTTATATTTTTTCTATAAGTTGCGAAGTTCATAAAAAAAACAACTACTTATTTATATGAAATATGTTTAGTAACGATAGAAAAAAATCAACTTTTCGTGAACTAAACAAAAACTAAACAACAGCGTGAAATTCTCCATTAGGTACAATGGAAACTGTTACTGTAACTTGCTACTCTTGACGGGTAAAGTGCATATATTTACCACATATTATGTTGAGACATTATTTACCACAATATTATAAATAGAAAAATAGAATGAAGATACCAAGTACAAGCTAGACATTCTAGGAATAAAATAATATTGATTTCAACACAAAAATTAGAAGGGTTTTTCAGTAAATTCATTTTAATTATGAGGTTTTTAAATAGCCTTAGTAAGGGTTAAGAATGCCACCTAACCACCCGCATTTATGCAAAATTCGTATTCTAAAAAGTTTTCCAGATTTTCTTTGAAAAACTGAACAGAAAAGGTCAACCTCCATGGGGGCCCTAATTGATTTTGCCGCAGGTTCTACGCTCGATCCGCCACTGGCCGTAGCGACGTGTTTGCTCCCAATAGTTAGCAAGTAAATTGGATTTTGTGCGAATAATGCATTTCAGCTGAAGTAATTAATTATGTTTGAATATATTTTACGATGTTTTAATTTTGAATTTAATAACGAGTTGACGGCTTCAAATTAAAAACGAGTCGCCCGCCAAATACGTTATTCTCATTAACTATTCATCAGGTGATGTTCATTTTGTTTATTGAAAATATAATTAAAGTGCATATTAATATGGCAGCTTGTGTAACATTATTTATGATGATATTATTTACATTTTATACACTGGTGGTAATTTTTTAACTAACTTTAAGTTATCGCTGTCTTCTTTCAACGAAAGAAACAGAAAGAGACAAAAGACTTTTAGCGCTGTCAAATTAGATCGTACACGTCATTTATAAACACGTTTAAACTATTACTCGGAAATCGTCGTTTAAAAACATCGCGATTTGACATGTTCGGACTAATCTGACGTGTCTAAAACGTCCCATCTCTTTTGTTTTTGTTTCATTTGAGATAGATAGAATGCATCTAAATTAAGTTTAGTTTGTGAACAGCAGAATTACCACCACTGTCTACTCATTTTAATCTATTATCTCAGAATACACTGGTAGATAACACGTGTAACGCTGTAATTGCGTCACGACTCACAATTATTTCAAAGTAAATACATCTTATCTAATTTCCGTAAAATTTAGCAAAACTATAAACGAGAACAGGCGGTTTCAACCGGGATTGCTGTTGATGCGGGTTTTATGATATCAACTCATGCTGATTTTAATAATAAAAAAGTATTTTCATGTCTGTAACCCCGAACCGGTAGGCAGAGGTGCAATCAGGGCGCTGTGCAACACTCTACCACCGGTTGTTGACCTGTTATTACTTATTTAACCAGTGCTCGCCTCTTACCAGCTGTCTGGCAGAGAGGCTGATGCTACATTCTACTCATCGGACCTGGACTGTCGGTTTTTTATCAAAAAAATTAAATTGACACATTATGAGTTGACAGACTCGGGATCTAACCTGAGACCTCATGTAGTCATTCCCATGCCCTCAGATAATCACAACCAGACCCAAAAGTACAGTCATCTAAATGCCTGCTTCTGACCCCCGGTGTGAATCGAACCCTAAAATCTCGAAATGATCTCAGTTGGTGGTGCTAGGCGTGTACGCTACCCTCTCGAACAACGTTTCGGTCAGATGTGCCATCTTGTTATCTTTACTTCGACCTTTACGAGAATAATTATTTTAGCAAATGTTACCTAAACTTTAAATAATCTATTTATTAATGTAAAGTAGGTACTTCCTTTATTAAAATGAATATGAATAATTACTTTAAAGTATTAAGCAATAAGTTATAGTGTCTGTAATATGTAGACCAATTATTATTCGCGATCTTTAATTCGTCAGAAACTCCCGCCGTCCGGCGTGTAACGGTGTCACGACCTGAACGTCAGCAATAAACTCATCATCGATTATTGGGGATGCTTGATGTTGAAAATAATGCTAATAATCAGCTGATGCTGAAATTTGCATCAACCATGGTTTGAACTGTATCTGCAGACTACTATCATGCATGCTACGTGCGTGATATAAACTTTTACCTCTTCGGAAGAGTAGACAAATTTTAATATAGTTCGATGGTTGATCCAGACAATATTTAGCAAAAAAACCCACTTGATGTTAAGGTTTGTAGCCAAAAGAAATAATCCCAAGATGCTAAATGTGTGGTTATTCCAGCACCATGGGGACCTATTGCGGACGTTGTAGATTGTAGGGAATAAAAACGGTTGTGTGACTTTTATATTTTTAGCGGTCCCGTACCGCAGTATCTAAAAACTGACAGAACTTTGGGCAATTTATTATACACGAATGCAACATATAATAATAGTATCGTTTATATACTCCTAATGAGGCTCCGATATAGAAAATAACACAGGTTGCGGGAACGCCTAATAAACGTAGATGACTCGTTTTTTGATAATTTTTTACCCCTCTGACTCCTGTATGTTACGCTCAAATCGTCAGAATATTAAACATGCACTTATTTGCATGCAACAAATCCATGGTGCTATCATCTGATATGCTAAAACATTTATTTCAAGCCAAAAAAATTTAAAAACTGCCCTACAAGCGAGCCTCTATGTTGAGATTTATTACAAAACGAAAATAAAATAAATTGAAAAATATTTATTTGCTGAGTGAGTGTAATCTTTTTTTAAAAAACGAATCCGCGCATTACGCGTAACCGGATTTATTAATTTTGCTAGATCTTTATTGTTGCGTTAGTTATTGTCCGGAGAAGGCTTATAAGACAAAATAATCTATTTATTTTAAGTACTCTGTTTGTTGGCTAAGCTACTATTTTAATATTTATAACCCTCTGATTACATATATTTTTATGTTTGAACATTTTTTTCATTAATTACAAGATTCATTATTTATAACAAACAATTTTAAAATGTAGATAAATATAACCTTATGTACCGTAAACAAACACCGTTTCAAAACCTAGCCAGACAGAAGAAACGGCGAAGCTAAGACCATAACCTATCTTAACCTACCACTCGTTCCAAACGTTGTCAGGTACGAGAAGATACGCAAAACTAGCTTCTCAGCATCCAAGATATCTTTAACTATGTTGTTAAACGATGAACCATTGAAGTGTTTAACAATATTTTTAAATGGTACAAGCTATCTTCCACATCATAATATGAAGCGTCTGAGTAAATTCTCAGATTCCTTCTCCAGCTTCCCTATCGTTAAAATTTGTACCCAAATAATTTGGGTACGCTTATGTTAGGTTTAGCTTAAAGAATTTGCGTCTGTGTTCTAGCGGTCCAGGTGTTGGACTTGACTGCTTGAGGTCCCGGGTTCGAATCTCGGTTCGGGCAACAAAAACAAAATTTGGTTTTTCCAATTTTCTAATAGAATAAAAATGTTGCTCGGGATATGTGCCCGGCGATAGGCTTGCCACCTATCACACTGTGGCACTTAGTGTCTTTGGCTAGTCGTGGGTGCCCTGGTATTGCTGCTGCCTACCTCTTCAGGGATATGGGGGCCAAGATACTTTTACAGTAGGTACTAGATGCCTAGAGCTTTGTGGCAATTTGCCCGTCTTGGTACCACAGCTTACAGTACAACTGCCTGCTTAACTTTAATGCTCACAATTGTCGTGTTGTTTTGGTGGGTAGCCGATAATCTGCTGCGAAATATTTGATATTCCAGACTCCGGTTGGCAACACACATAAAGATGTGCGTCTGCTTGTTTGCCTTTTCATAAAAAAGGTTTTCTGATTTATAGCTTAAGTGTTTTAAATTTACCTAAGGAATTTTCTTACACATAAAGGATAATCAAAACCGTATTACTTCACAGAAAACGAAGTGGTTGTACACAAAAGAATATATTCGTCGATTTAAGAATCTCCTTTTTGACGTCAATTGAAAAGGTAAACTCAATTGTGATGGCAATAATATTTTATTCTCCTATGAATACACAACTGCTTGTGAAGATGTAGGTACATACTCTAGTGGATCCGATAAAATGAGCTCGATTACATAAAAATATAGCAATATTTTCATGTCAAACTCGAGATCTGTCTACAAGAGGATAAATAAGTGGGGACGGGAACAGGATAATCGTATAAGAAAGCTTTGATAAAACTTATATATGTATATATGTTTACATTAGAGCTCGCGCAAAGTCGTCTGGTGCCTAAAGTATTAGTTTGTATATTAAAGCAATTTTTTTTTACAAAAATCAAAATTTATTTAGTCTAGTGTTGATCTACTTTGTCGCGTCGGTGTGATCCTGGTCCTGCTTTTTTAGGACTAACCAGGGCAAACTGAAAACTGACGACATAGTTTGTTTGAAACAAAGATATTACTTAACCCTACAATGATGTTAATGTATTCCTGACGAGAGTTAATATGTAACGATGATTTAAACGTAACTTTTTTTCGTCCGGGTCTCCTGTGTAGAAAAGATCTGCTCTCCTGCCAGGCCGCTCATATAGGCGAGCAATGGTTGAAGCGGTCATTACCAACAGGACTACTGATGGTAGTGGTGTGCTGCAACTTGTCCGGGGAGCGATCCATCGTCGCCTTGCCTATTATTGCCATCATAAGAATGGTGTGATGGTTCACTCGATGGCTTAAGGTAGCCGGCAGACTTGGTCAGCGACGCACCTAAAACTAATAAGCACCTAAACCTGGCACGGTTAGGAGAGCAGATGTATGCTTGTTCGCTTACCACATAAAAAACGGCCATAAAATGATCCAATACTTTTTGCAAAAACACGCAGCTTTCTGTAGATTCCAGCAAAATTATTCCTGTATATAAAATCTGGAATATCAGTCACATACTTTTACACAACTTTCCAGATAGTGCCGCTTTGACAGTTGTGGACTTCGGCTTTGAAGTTCTGGTATTAAATTAGGTGAAATGTGTAGCTTCAGTTTAAGGAAATGTACAGCTTTGATATGGACGACATGACCATCCAGTTCGTAAAAGTACTCCTTATTTTATAATAAAGAACAAAACCTGTTCTTACCTTTTAGTAAAACCATTCGCAAAAGCGCTTGATTAAGTATTTATGTATAGTTTATAATTATTAAACAATACAAAATAAAACTTTATTACTCGAGCTGATCGCACCCCAAACAAAACATATAATATGCTTCTATTTTATGCCACTGAAACATTAATAAAACAACAAGAATCTTTCAAGTAGCGATATGCGAATTTACTTAAAATCGGCTTAGTAGTCTAGTCTAGGAATCCAAGAAAAACAACATGACGTATAATTTATTAGGATTAAGTTTATTTTAATTAACTCCCAATTAATGTTTATCGCCCGAATATCTGTCCAACACACTAATTTAAAATGATTGTTATTTTCTTATACTATTTTATGTTCGACTATTTATTTTTAACTAATAAAAAATATCGTTATTCAATGTTTTCGTAAATATCTATATATTAATACGTGATGCCAAAACTTTGGACCCCTATTTACTAAAATTGCGCGGACGCAGGAGCATAAAATTCGGCACACTTATAGTTTATGTGTAGGAGAAATGCAGAACGCTAATAATTTTCAATAATAATGCTACTAAAGTAGGTATATTATATCAATAAATAAAACATTACCCACACAACCATGCATTTGACAAACACAAACAAATATGTTGATGATAACGATAAAAGATCACAGATGGCGCACTAAAAAGTTTGGCTACAAAGTAGTTGGTTATGAGAAATGAAGATGGCGTTCTTATCAACGAGATATAAAAATTTATCATTTTCGAATTTCGACCAATGGGCATATAAATATTTTTCCTAGTTTAACATAAATTTTTTTCAGACTAAAACGTAATGATTTCCATGTAAAATCCGGAACAGTGAGTCCCCCGCATAGTTTTCCACTAGTTCCGAATAAAGCCGCTTTGACAGTTGTGGACTTACGACACGAAGTTATATTGTTAAATTGGTCGGAGCCGGTACGGGCCATTCCCTATTAGTGCAGTATTTGGTTACAGTTTTGAAACATGATCCTGGACATATTGCGCTGTGTGATATCTCTGTTTGGCGAGCGTTGTTGCCATCAGTGCAAATGAAGTCTTTGATGTCAGATTTTTGTTCAAACAAACATAGCTGTGTGTGAATTTTATGTTTTTGTTGTCTGAATAGAAGGGACAAATATGTAGGTCATAAAAAAAAACATTTACTAAACACATTCACGCCTAAAGTTAAGTTGCATAATAAATTTCAACACATCATATATAACAGTAAAAATACTTAGCACAATATCCTATTAATATTATAAATGCGAAAGTTTGTATGTATGGATGTATGGATGTTTGTTACTCTTTCACGCAAAAACTACAAAGCCGATTACGATGAAATTTGGTATGTAGGTAGCTGAAGACCCAGAATAACGTATAGGCTACTTTTTATCCCGGAGTTCCCGCGGGATTGGGACTTACGCGGATGAAACCGCGGGGTGCAGCTAGTAATAAAATATTGCTAAAAAATACATACCCGTTCTACATATATTTATATAGATATCATTGTATTCACATATATAATCATTACTAGGAATTGTGTACGGGATACAAAACCCAAAGCGAGAGTCATTCAATTTTTGCCGACCAGCCAGCAAAAACTACGTAACGAATTTTCACTGAAATTTGGTGTATTTATATTTTACTAGCTGCCCCGTCAGACGGTGTCCTGCTACTTTTCTTAATGTGATTTTAGTAAAATAAAATTGGGGTGAGTAACCATTGTCATACATGTTAAAAATAGATGTTGGCCGATTCTCACACCTACTCAATATGCTCACAAAATTTCATGAGAATCGGTCAAGTCGTTTCGGAGGAGTACGATAACGAACAATGTGACACGAGAATTTTATATGTGCAAGATATTTCGAGTCTTTATTGAGGATACCTTTCACTGATTATGGTAACTAGTCCTATGACAACTTACCTTCGTTTGATAATCCAAAATACCATAGAATACCTATTCTAACCATCATATTATAATTGCTCGCCACTGTCGTGTTCCAGTTTCTTAGCTTGTAAACTTACTTGGCGAAATTCAAATTGACATATACATTAATTACATTTTTTTATTTTTTTATCAAAACGCTTATGATTTTTTGCTGTTTTTTTAAAGTTTAGTTTTTATTAAAAGTTTAATAATATCAGTTTTCCGTGGCTTGTGTAGGGTTTTTTTTTTCTTTTTGTACAAAATACGATTATATTATTGCGACAAAACGAAGCTGCCGTCCGTCTTCAGTAACTGTCAGAAAGTACATGCGAACCTAATATCTATCGAGTCGCTTAGACGTGATTGCTGAACTAACGAACAAAGTAATACTGAGGTACTATTGATGTTGCGACATCCGTAAAAACATAGTTCATATTTTTCATATTATATTTTCATATTTTTTTATGAATGCTGTTCGAATGTTAATTATGGACTTCAAAAAAACATGTGCGTTACAATAATTGTAAAATTCTCACCTTCGTGGTTTGAGGCTATTTTAACTCGGTTGATATATTTTGTTAGCAAAAAAAATATTCGACTTGCTGACGAGTTATTGCTGTGGCTACAAAATTATTTTTCTGGGAATGGGATTTTACGAAAGTTAAACGGTGAGAAAATTAAGGCATTACGGCAACTTTATGCTGGGCTTAGTTGAGCCCTTTGTTCGGCAGCTTTTCACTTCTAAATTACAGCGAAGAGGCGAATATTTCAGAATAATTTATAACGTGATTTCATGTAATTAGGGGAATGTCGTACAGCTAAGACGATAATATTTTATTTTATCGGCTTAAATTTACACGGCCACGATGGGCTGAGGGCGGCAAGTTCCCAACTCGGCGGAATTTATTGCGAAACTTATGTTCCAACTAATTAATGAAAGCCGCTTTGCCGACCTGCAGGTATCGATGACTGCGAAGGGTTTTATACACTTGAGTCTATTTTGATAGCGCACCAGTTTAAGATTTGAGTATTTTTTTGTTTCAAAAAAAAGTATCTTCACGCCCATATCCCCGAAGAGGTAGGCAGAGGCACAACCAGGGCACCCACGACTAGCCGAAGATACTAAGTCCCATAATGTGATAGGTGGCAAGCCTATCGCCAACCGGGCACGTTTCCAATCCCGACCAACTTTTTTTTTTTTTAGGAAATTGGAAAAATCCAATTTTCTTTTTGTTGGCCGACCCGGGATTCGAACCCGAGACCTCATGCAGTCAAGTTCAACACCCGGACCGCTCGACCACAGAGGCGACTTTTTTTTTCAATTTTTTTGTTTCAATTTCTTTATATTTTCTTAAAATCTGATGCGGGTTGCGACGCGGGAGCAACTGCAACGCGAAACTGGTGTGCAAACCTAACCGACTACGGCGCGAACCGCGATACTCATTTTAATCAATTGTCACTGAGGTCGCACGTCTCTAACATATTTCAAAAATAAATAAAAATGTTTCTGAACAAATTCCACGAACTGATTTTACCACAAAGTTATTTAAGTCAATTATATTATGATTGTAGCAAGGACAATAGTCAACGATACTAATACACATAGGAATACTTGTAAAAATGTGTACTGAATAAATTATAAACATCAAAATCCAGAAATACAGTCATCTATGTTCATCACACAAATGTACCTTACTGTCGGTGATTGAACCCTAGACTCGTGGATGATCAATGTAGTAAGAGGCGGACACTTTCCACTTAACCAACAAGCTGATCACTTAACATATAGAATACGTAGGTCACACTATAAGTTTTGCGTAACTTAAAATAACCACATGTAACGACCAAAATATTATGTTTATTGCCTTTCAAAATAATCTCCTTTAAATTTTAAACAGTTTTGTATGCGATTCAGCCATTTTTTAAAACAGGAGGACCACAGATCTGAAGGCATGTTTTCAACGTGCTAATTGAACTTTATTACTGCCTCTTCGGAGTTGGTAAAAGTAAAACCTCTCATCAGATTTTTGATTTTGAGGAAAATACAGAAATCACAGGGTATAATAATAGGTCGGGTCTATGCGGAGGATATGTGACGAGATGTACTTTTTCGGAAGCTAAAAATGACTTTGTTTTGTTGGCCGTGCGTGAAGAATTGTATCATGGTGTAGGAGAATGCGGCTTTTGGGTCGTCTTTCGCGAAATTTTTCTAACACCCTTCGTGAACAAATGGTAGAATACCACTCGGCATTAATACTCTTTTGATCTTCACCTGGAATTATACACAAGGGATTTGTAGCTGAGAAAAAAACGTGATGATTTTTTTACCAACGTTTCTTGTATGTCTCACTTTTGTGGGCCTGTTCTCATTTTCAAACACCCATTCACAAGATTGCTGTTTTTTTAGGGCACAAAACAATAAATCCACGTTTCTTTTTCTGTGACAATGTT
>NJDD01002178.1:48089-66817 GCA_002245505.1 Calephelis nemesis | reverse complement strand
AATATAACAGTAAGAAAACATTTCAATATTTTAAAAAGGGAAAACATGGATATATTAAAATTCGGTACTTGGTTCGGAAAACTTTATAACTACAGGACAAAAAAATATCTTATTAGGTACACCTCGTACTCGTCAACTGTGCACTCCGCTGGAATGCGACCCCTCTCCCGCTAACCCCTGCGCGCGGCGCCCCCGCATTCGCTGTAAGCGGTCAGTACTTGGTAGCGATAGTATCTTTTTTACCGTTACTGGTTTGATCCTATCGCTACTGAGTGCATCACGGTATCAAGACAAGAAACAAAAAAAACGGGTTGCACTCCGGGAGTGCCGGCATAATTGAAAACTTGAATATTACTATACTAGGTGGTAGAGTTTCGCAGCGACTCGCCCGGATTGGTACCACCGCCTTACCTATTCCTGCCGCCATAACGTCATGACGTGTTCCGGTTCGGAGGGTAAGGTAGCCGGTAAACTTACTTTTGCTCGAGGTCTAACATCCCCACCTCTGGTTGGCAACGCACCATTACCACCTTTGGTGTCTTTAGGCGGCGTGAATTTCTTACCATCAGGAAATCCGTCTGCTTGTTTGCCTTCCCATATGTTAAAAAAAAAATAACGTTGTGCATTTTTGATATTTTGGAATGATTAAGAAATATTTTTCAGGCATTGCTTTTTAATCATCAGGATGAAAGTACTATAATTTATGTGGTACAATACAATATTCATTTATTGCGCTATCGTATATAAACATGACAGCAAGAACATCCGCGCAAACGCCCTGCGCTGTCTTACGAATTTTTTTACATATCAGGTCACGTGTCCTGATGCGAGTTTATAAGTTTTAACCCATTCCAAAAAAGTGCAGAAGTTTTCACTTTAATAAATAAATGAAATATGATGAATTACGTCGCAGCGCTAGGTGCACAGTTAATCCGTACGAGTTGTTGTTCCATTCGATAGACGATACTAACCATTTGATTTACCAACTCGTAAATGAAACAATATTGTCTTAGACTCGGTCCAGTTGAGACAATTTGTCAAGTCAACAGCTGTACGACAAAGTTTCTGGACAAATAAAACAATTCCACTGTTCCGACTTAGTTGACAATGTCCATTTCGAACGACACAACATGCTAATGAGTTATCGATGTTTCTGAACATTTACACCTAATACCACCAAACATTAAAGCTCTGCTTCGATTTCCAGTTAGAGCAGACATTTGTTCAAATGTTTCATGTTATACATTTGTCTGGATACGTGTTATGTATTCTTATGTAATAATAATGTTGACTAAGACCCGTTTGTTAACATGTAATTTGTTTGGTGTTTATTAATTAATTAAAGATACCCGATGGCATTGATTTTTAAAGAAAAGTGAAATATAGCTGCGTTGACCGTTTTCAGTAGGAACACATCTTTATAGGTTTTTTGTTACCGATTGAATTATGATATTATATACTAATATTATAAATGTGAAAGTCTGGCTTTTACTTTATGTTTACCTGTATGTCAATACAGACAGACAGCGACAGCAGACTTTCAAGTCATTAAACCGCTGTATCGATTTTGATTAAATTTGTATGCACATAGTTAAAAAGCAAAGTTGCATATAAATATGAAATGTCCTGGTTGCCGAGGAGTTTGTTTCGCCGTTTCTTCTCCTGACCGGCTAGGTTTGGAAACGGTGGTAGAGCCACATCGGAGTCTTAAATATTTTTTTCTTATCTGTTTGTCTATTTGTGATGTTACATCCAATAAACTTGGGGAACGTGATCTTGACCGAGTTTTATTGGGGCAACCCAATACGGTTACAGTGAGAAAAAAATTACCTTTCGTTTTATCGTTAACTCAAATATATATATATATATATATATCTGATGGTCCCTACCTATCTGTTTAACCTGGCGTGTCAATAGTTTCTTCTGGTAGGCAACACTTCTGTTTTAATAATTGTTCAAGGTATATTGTCTCCACCAGTGCTATTTTTAATAACAAATGGGTCAACTATACGAGAAAAAAAACAATAAATAATACGCGTACGACAGTAGTACGACGCGTATGCGATTTAAATGGCCAAATGATCACCGATATATCAATGCATATATAATACTAGCAGTTTCACGCAGCTTCGCCTGCGTAACTTGGCTTCTACTGCATCGATTTTGATGAAACAAAACCTATGTTACTCAGGGATAATGTAGCATTATAAAGGTGAAAGAATTTTTGAAATCGGTCCGTTAGTTTCGGAGCCTATTCATTTCAAACAAACGAAAAATCAAACATTTACTCTTTGTAATATGAGTATAGTTATTATGCATTTACTGTGGATTATTGTTATTTAACACGAGAGAGTAAATTTTTAAATGTTATATGGTATCTTAGACCAAAAAGATACCAAAAACTGTAATAAGGTGTTGCCAACCTGAGGTTAAGGCATGATGCCCTTAACTATAATAAGTTGACATACACTGACATTATGGAGAAGTCAGCAGCGCTTTGGTCGTTACAAATGAGATTTATGAATCCGCTTCTGATGACAAACATTACTGATCTGGGCTTGAGTTTGGTACATAAAGAAAAGTAATCTCTTGTTGGAAAAGTAATTAAATTTCTAAGTATCTTGACATTTAATTTTATGAATCACACGGATTAAGTTTCCACAATTCGTTCGAACACATTTCGAAGGGAGATTGCTAAGCCGTTTGTTTAATTAAATTTCCAATGACATAATCAAAAAGTGCTTAAAACAATTACCATCACGTCTATTGTCTTGGTAGGGGTTTGAGAGTGCAACCAGTTTCTTTCTTCCTCGTCATGCAGATCAAATAAACTAAATTGCTTGAAATTTCAACTGTTTTGTATTAAGAGTTGTAATTTTAGGTATAGGATGAAAGACCATTTGGTTAACTTTATTTAAAAATTTTGGAAATTCTCACATAACTGCTGGCAGCATACGACTTACGAGTAAGTATAAAAGGATTTCAATTGCAGATTGTTCTTTTTTTATAGTTCTTCAAAAAGCTTGCTAGGGTATAGTCTAAATTTTATAACAACTTTACCCTTTGTGACTTTTAAAAATAGTAACTTTTTTATGATATTGGAAGGCAAACAAGCAGACGGATTTCCTGATGGTAAGAAATTCACGCCGCCTAAAGACACCAAAGTTGGTAATGGTGCGTTGCTACCCTTAGGCCTTTATGTTGAGCCTTGAGCAAAAGTAGGTTTACCGGCTACCTTACCCTCCGAACCAGAACACGTCATGACGTTATGGCGGCAGAAATAAGTAAGGCGTTGATACCAATCCGGGCAAGTTGCTGCTAAACTCTACCACCTAGTCAGATGTCCCGGTGTTAGTGACGGTGAGTCTATGCTCGCCTTTTACGAGCTGCCTGGCAAGGAAGCAGATGTTCTATTCTACAAAGAAGCCCGGACCAACTTATAATGAAACGTATATACATACCCCTTTTAACCTATGTTATACTAAATATTTTAGTTCCTTTATTATTTCATGCAAAATATGACAGCTCTTTACACTAAACATTTGTCTTAGAGTCTACTCGTCTGCCTGTTGCGTCGTAACGGTAAACCTCTAGACCAGTTTCAATAAAATTTGATATGCATATAATAAATAGGCATATAGTTCAAGATTTAGGATCAAATAGCCTACGTTTCTTTTATCAAAAAACCAACTCCCAAAGGACTAAAGTGGGAAAATCTGTTCTACGCTCACAAAGTCGTAGGTAGACTAAATATTTAATACAAGCTCTATGTTACGAGCGAAACCGGACCGGCAGTGATGTAATCACATTTAACATGACGTACACGTGGCGGACTGCGATCAGCTGATAAGTCAATGACCTTTTGGCTGATATGACACCCGCGATAGCGCAATAATAACACGATGACACGACAAAACAAACTCATTTCAAGAATTAATTAATACATCGTATACTTTAATTTTAAAATTTTGATTAATTAAACTATTTATCTATATTGTCTATCTGCTCGTCCGTCCGTCGAGGGTGGTGTCAAGAGTCTCCGAAATGGGCTTGTATGTTTGAAAAGGATAATGAATGTGAAGGAAGCTAGACAGGTTTGTCAGGATACTCTCTGCCTATCCCGTAAGGAACTTGGCGTGAAGATATGTATGTATGTATGTCTATTGGCTACGGTTATCTCTAACATTAGGAGAGCCTTTGGCTTTTCCGCTGTCGTATAACATAAAAAAACCTAAATACTTTGTAAACTGTACTTGTCACTCTCTGAGTAACTAATTAGTAAGTTCATATTGAAAACGTTATTAATAATCTTGGTGTTACCATAATATAACCTTCCTTACTAGAGATTACCGCTTATATTATGCCAACACAATCCGTATTTTCGATCCGTTTTGCGAGAACGTCTAAAAGTACTAGCGCGCGATACTTACAAATTTCTTCTAATCTTAAACATAAAAGGGGTAAACAGAGGAATAAAATTATAACCAAATTGGTTTAGTGAATAGTTGTTTATGTATAATTGTAACCGTGATAAACTACTACTGCTACGTTTGATGTAGGTTATCAAAAACAGTTTTTTTTATTATGAAGAGTATCATTATGTAGTGCAACGGACGACTCATGGGACTGGGCAAGGGAGACGATTTATTGAAATAAACCTTTGGTATGCCGCGAATATAACGCGGAAGTATAACTGAATTGCGCGGATCCGCGTTCCTACATGCAAATGATTAAAAGAAATGGTAAAAAAAGGTGTGGAACATTGTCGAAAATAAAACGTATGAATACCTGTAATAACAAAAAATAACATTCATTTCACGTGTAAAAATATGTCTGAAAATACGAACTATCATTAGGACAATAAGGTATTAAAGGAAATGACCACTGGTGGGAAACGAACAAAATGAAAGACGTTAAATGTACAAATGGCAAAATCTAATTAAAGTAACCCTTTTTAATTATTTGTCTTATCTAAGACAGCAATTTTCTAATTTGAAAATAATAAAAGAAATGCTCATTATATCTCATGGAAGAGGCGGCATAGCTTTAGGTCTTTGTATGTCTCAAGAGGACAAATTAATTTAAAAAAAAAATTTTAGTGCCATTATTGTTTGTTATTTTACTTTACTTCCTTATCTCTTGTTGCTTTTTAAACTTAGAAATAAATCACATAATTAAGTATCGCAGATTAAGTTATCTAATGATAAAAATTCAATATTCTATATTTGGAAATATATTAAATAAATCTCAAAATAGTCTATCCTCGGTTTGTTACGAAACTATGTAGCGGTATGACTATCTATAAAGCAAAGATCAAACTCGAAATAGTTTAATGCGTCTCTAATCCTTGTTTATTAATACTGAATTTGTGTAATGTCAGTTTCAACCTTGGAGTAAAGTGAAATTCGCTACAATCTACGTTTGTTAGTAAGCCAAACTTCTTCATTAAAAAGTAAACAATCTTATTAAAAGTAACAGTAGGTATAAGTTCAAGTTAGATTGTAAAAAAAGACCTAGTACGTAACATCATTATCTAATTTTTTGTCTGCAGCTTAGTGTGGCGTGACCGTGTCCCGCGGCCTCTGTCACAGTGCTCGTTGCTCGCGTCGCAGCAGCAGGCGGCGCGCGACCATCGCTCCGACGCGCGACTCCGCATAGACGCCAAGGTGCTAGTCATCGTGGAGTCATTGTATTCAAGATTGGGACGAGATATCGCTGAACTACTTGTTGCCAACCGGATAAGGTAAGTCTAGATCCTTATCCTTCTAGGTGCATCATTAGTGTGTTGTGTACACAACGTACACCAAAATACTGGTACGTTGCCAGCTTGAGTCTGAGAATAATCCTCTTAAAACTAGTCGTTAAAAATGCTGTGAGATGTAAAATCAATCGTAAAGCATAAAATAAAGCACTGATTAAATACAGCAAATTTGGCATGCTTCTATTTGGTGTTTCAAATCCGAAATTTGCACTTGGTGCTCTTTGACTTGGTCTTCCAGTCCTGTGCCCTTGGGCAGAAACCACAACGCCCCGGTGGTAATGTACGGATAGAGAGGGGTCGGCTGGCATAGGTTTTTCTAAAAATGGCAAAAATGGATTTTTTTACGAGTATATTAACCCGTTCTTCAAATTGGCCTATGTTCATGTTCCCCAAAATGTCCGTGTGTAAGGTTCAGTCCTATCATTAAATTAAATGAGATTAAACTTGATTTTTGAGCGCAAAAGAAGACTGGTCTCTGCCAGGCTTCTTTTGGACATGGGGTCTTTGCTTAGCCTTTACTGCCAGCTATATATATAAATTGACATCACGTTTTGCATTTTGGCGTTTAACTAGGTTTGTTTCAGGCCGTTTATGCCAGTCATTTTTTTTTATTTATCGTAAAAATCTGTGGATGGGTTCCAAACTTTTAACTTTACTTGCTTTCTTTGTTTTAGAACTACTTTATCCAATGTTTTGTCATCACTACTGGAACAAGCAGCATCGACATCCTCTGTTATGTGAAAAACTTCGAACTCACCAACGTTAGATTTAGCGGTTTTTCTTTATTGCTTGTTTTTTGAATTAACTACTTTCTTCAGTTAATACTGCACTTCCAATCATCTACAAATAATAAAATAGACGGACAAACAAACCGGTAAACTAACAGTGTTATGATTCTTACTTGATTATTTTTGAGAAACTGTACAGGAATTAATTCAGGTTTACTCCTTGATTCTTGTTGCGCAGTTTAAGTTCAATAATAAGGTAGTTATTTCAAAAATGCATAATATTACATTTGCGGTAAAAACAGTTAGTATGAACTGAATAAATAATAATGTGAAATGCTTCGGCACTTTATAACACTTGTGCATTAAACTACACCATACGGCTTGCACAGCGTCAATGACCGGTGAGTAGTGCAAACCAAAATATGGCAAAACCCTTAAGACAAAATATACGAAAGGTGGAAAGTGTGGATAGTTCACCTGCGAAATAAAATCAAAAACTAAACCTCTTTTAGTGATCTACAGCCCGCGTAAGGTTCCAGATTAGATCCGACTTTTACTCGGAAGTCTTTTGGATTCTGAGAACTACAACCCGTTGTAAATTTTCACACTGTGATTTTAAACCGTATAGACTACTTAAACTTGATATTAGCGCCCCCCATTATCTTCTTCGCTGAGTTCCGAGCCTTATTATACACACGAAATTGGTGACATCGCTCGTCCATCTCCTAAAAGAAAGGACGTCAAATTTAATGTATATAGAGGATGCAAAGGGTGGAATAGCTCGCAACCTGGCGGTTGCGCTAATGGAGCTTTTTGCCATGGAGTGGACGGAAAACCGAATATGAGTGTTTTTGGAATTTAGTGCTAAAGAAATGAAACAAACATCACGACCAGGTTTAGATCCGGCTAAATGTGTCACTCTTGTCGCGTCGTAACTCAGATTTATTCCATTTTTCATTTCTCCTAGTCCAAATTAGACCAGCTGCAGTAAAATGCATACACAATTTTACTTAAATGGGAATAAGTCATTATGATTTATTTGACGGAGACAATATCTTTTATCAAATGTAACTGCAATAATACATGTATGATTGCCTGTCCATTGTGTTCATCTCGACGACAAATTGGGCTACGCTTACATTAATGAAACTTAATCTCACTGCAGTAACGATTACATACACGTACCTACTATGCATTTATAGTGCACGTAGATCAGCCAGGAGACGTATGACGTGTCACTGATAGTGCAGTGTTTTGAAAATTCTGATATAATCTTATTCAAATGCAAGTTCAAAAGTAAATCTAAGAGGCGTATAAAGTGACTAATTTAGTAATGCCGTATTTAATATTTGTAAAAGACAATTTCTTTAACTCTTATCTAAAGTATACTACTACTAGCTGTCCCGGCGAACTTCGTTCCACCAGTTCAGTTTGTATGGGAAAAAGTAAAATGTTGTTTTTCTTAGTTTTCTCGCAAGTTTTTTCCTTTTTCTTATTTTTTAAACCTTCCCTGGACTTTGACAAATAATTCAAAACCAAAATTAGCGAAATCGGTTCAGCCGTTCTCGAGTTTTAGCGAGACTAACGAACAACAATTGATTTTTATATATATAGATGATACAAGCTATGCCTGCCTGTCATTTGTGTTCAACTGGAAGACAAATGACAAGTCTAATACAATTTTCTGCACTCTTATTAATAGGACACTACAATGATACCAGCTATGATTACCTGCATTTGTGCTCGATTGGGAGACAAATGAAAAGTCTAATACAGTTTCCTAAACTTTTACCAAAGGTACTCCAATGATGCAATCTATGCTTATCTGTCATTCGTCTTGATCTGGGAGACAATTGACGAGCCTAATAGTACTGTGTTAAATGAAACTAATTTGTAAAAGACAATTGCCTAGACTCTTATCAAAAGGAAACTGCAGTAATATATTATGTACCTGCCATTTGTAATGCGCAATGTTCAGCCAGGAGACGCATGACGTGTATAATGCGGCATCCACAAACGGAAACATTAATATATCGCGGAGTATCGGTGTGGTTATGCTCAGCTAGATGCGGCTGTCCGTTTGAGAACTAGTTGCCTTTGCTCATGTTATATGCATGTCCCTTTGTTTACAACTATGTACAGTAAGCACCACAAATATCTGACCCCCTTATAGTACCTACTTTCAAAGCATTGTAAGGGATCAGATATTTGTAATGCTTACTGTTTATGATATCGACACGTAAATTTATTTCTGTAAGTTGTAACGGTTATGGCCTGAGAAAATTGAGAAACGTTTTCAGACTGCCTTTACATTAATAAGCCTGCTGATAATAATAGACCACCTGCCTCTCTGCCAGGTATCTTTTTAAAAGGCGAGCGAAGGATGAATAGTTCAGTACCAACAAGACTTGCTGCTGGTATAATGATTGTCTTGTTCCGATATGGAGTGTGGGGTAGCCGGAGTGTAGGTTCTCAACACCTCAGCCACAAGACGAGAGCACACTAGTCACATCTATGGTGTCTTCAGGCCACGGTTGTCACTGACCATCTTATTAACAGCAGGGTTACGTGCTTATTCGCTTCCCTCTACGCTAGCTCGGCACGCTTTAGATCGGAATAAGACATTGCCAAACACTGTCAATATTTTGGCAAGAATAAATAAGGCGGATTTCTACCCAGGCTAGTTGCCGGACCCCGCTCTACCATCTGTAGTTTTGTTGGTAATGACCCTTTTAACCTCACCCAACTCTTACAGGCTTACAGGTAGAGAAGCTGATGGTCTTCGCAAAACCCGGACCAACTTTTTGATGGCTCACTTATTACAAAATATGATGCGACGGTTGCATAATAGATATTACGAAAATACATGGTTACATATAGTTGCTGTTTGTTATTTATATCATGTTTGCATGGATAAGGCTCATGCGTAAAAGATGATTTCTAATCGCTTATCAAAGGGAAACCGTAACAATGCATATTAACACGAAGACCTGCCATTTGTAATGCATGAACACGAAAGATGCACGAAGGTAGTGAGATACGAACAAATACCATTTTAACGATTTTACAAAGTATAAAAAGCAAATAACCGATCAAATTCCTAATGTATGTGTCAATTATAAAAATCATAGATGTTGTGGTGGTGGACCTAGATATAAGTAATTAAGGTTTGTTGTAGTAGTTGTAAATAATCTGCTACTAAGGCAGGTAGGTAGGCTACCCTTGAAGCTTGAACAAGACAGTGATGAGATATTGGCAGAAAAAATGTAAACGTTTTCGCGCCCACATCCCGAAGAGTTTGCCAGAGAGAGGTGCAACTAATGTGCCCTCGATTAGCTAAAGGTAGCAAATAATTCCAAAATGTGATCAACGTATCAAACCTATAGCTAAACGACATATGGCCAATCCCAGGCAATGTCTTTTTTATCAGAAAATTCAACAGATAACTAAAATAGAGCCTAGGAGCAACATAGGGTAGATAAAATTATAAGATTACGTTTTTTATGACAAATGAAAGATTGAGAAAACCGATATACAATGTGAAAGTGGATGGATGTAGGTGCCCCAGGAGATCTAGACTCGACCTCAATCAATCTGGTATTATCCGAGGGTAGTGTCCTAATAAATAGCCTCCAAAACCGACGTGATTGTTTGAAGAGTGATGATTGTGGAGGTAGTAAGGCAAGTGTGCAAGGATCTTGACATTTTCTGCATACCACGCAAGGAACTTGGCTTGAAGACGTATATATGTAGGTAAGAATCATTAAAGAGTAGTAATTGTCATGCTCAGCTAAATGCGTATCACTTCTATAAGAATAGTAATAGCATATTTACAAACTATTGAAGTGGCTGGAATCTAAAAAAAATCTTTTCAAGTTAATAAATACATGAAAAAATGTCTAAAAGTAAGAAATCTTATTCATTATTCCACCTGGATGTAAAGTGGGATATTTCTTTTCTGAAGAACGTTCATGATGAAAATCAGTTCCCTCACCGAACTTCTCGACTCCGCCTGCTTATGAAATGTTTGACGGCGCAGGAATTACTTTTCCGTGTTTTGCTGATTTAAATCTTGAAGCGATAACTTTGTCACATTTTCGTAATTCTTTGAAAACTCTTACTTTTCCGCTATATAGAATAGACAATTTCCTCTCTGTCTGGCAGCTCGTAAGAGGCAAGCATAAGCTAAATGGCTTATTACCAACTAGACCACTGGTGGTTGAGCGCTGTACAGCAATAGACCTGGGTAGCCACCATGTATCCACCACTTCACCTATCTCTGCCACCACATAGACGTTGTCATGTTCCGGTCTGGAAGGGTAGCTGGTATAATTTCGCATTAGGCCGAACACCTCGGCCACAAGACAAATAACAAATATGGTGTCTAGGCCTCGTTTGTTTGTTCGCTTTTCTTCAGGAGTGATGTGTGCTTGTTTCCTGTTTTTTCTATGAAACACTTATTTAAAAGATCTTTGCAAGGGCCGTAGATATGTAGCTTTCTCTCGGGAACATATTTACGGGATAAAAAGTAACCTATATCAATCTACAGCTACAGAAATTAACTATCGTTACAAACAGAAATCATACCATATCAGTGCTCTGTTCCGATGGAGAAGGTCAAACAAACACACTACAATATTGAGATGGATATATTTTTGTCTAATTTTGTCTTGTTTTAGCGAATCGCCTGTATGGGTACCACTACTTTACTTGATAGATCCACCGTAATATGTGTTCGCTACTTTTGTGTTACAATTTGGAATCTATCGTAGCAAGCAGCAACAAATTGTAATAGTAGATTTTGTTATATAATTGTAATAGTAGTGTAATTGTAGATTTGGTTTAAGTGGCTTATTTCTAGGTATCAGAAAATCTGGCTGCATGTTTTCCTATTGAAAAATGAAAAGAACTTGTTTCCTAGATTCCCATTATCCATAAAAATTCCGTTTGCTCTGCGGCGACCTGCAATTGGCGTTAGATAAGTGAATATTTGAAGCATAAAGATTCGTATCAGCGACGTCAAAGTTCGAAATAACAAGTTAATTATTCGTAGATAACAAAATCTAGTCACGTAGTATGTTAGCAATATAACAATTAATGTTTTACCTATGATATATATATTTAAGTTGTGTACAAAAAACATATTCTATTGCTGTTGGATATAATTTCAAAAAATTATAAATACTTAATATATCTTAACATATCTTACGGAGTAGGCAGAGAGAATCAAATGCCAAATCTTACGATCCTATCAAAGTAAATTTAATGAGCTTACGACATGTTCGTTCTCGCTACTGTTGTGATCCGTCGGAATGGATAAGTAGCCAGTGTACTTACTAATTTAGGCGGCTTAATATCCCTCCATCAGGTTTGCAACGTAGCTTAGGTGATTATGAAGCTTAGCTAGCTTGGTTAGTGCTTGCGGTGTCTATAGGCGATTAGTATTTCTTAGCCCAAAATCTAACTATATGTTTCTTTATAGGTTTTTATAAAGAAAAAAAAGCACGAAAATTGTAATAAACATGTTTCTTTTTTCCATGCGAACTGTTATAAGCCTTAGGTAATTAATGTCATGCGATATAAAATTCGCAGGGTCGGCTAGTAAATTTTAGGGTTGCTGGGAATTCCTCAACCACTTCCTCATAAAGCGGAACTTCCGCAATATTTTAAGTTCCTCAACTGTACCGCATCCTCATAAATAAAAATAAAAAAACCCTCTTCCGCTATCGCTTCCTCAAAATTGAAGAGGTGATTATGAGTAATTTCTCTGCGCAAGCACTGCGAAAGGTTGTAGATTCAATGTTACCCGAAATGCCAGCCCCCGAACTATAATACAGTGGCGATGAAATTTAAAGTTTACCAATAGAAGATAGATGCATGGTACTAAAGTTACTTTTATATAAGTAATATGCATGAAGACAGCCTCCTATGGTGGAAAAATAATTCGAAATTTTCGGAGCTTTACGACAACACCTATCTTCTCCTTCATCACCGCCTACTATCACACGCACTTTTAATTTAATTATACATATATCAGAGTCCCAAGATCTATACCACGACATCCGATTACCAAAATCTTGTACTTATCTAGCCATAGAACAAATTAAGGTAAACGAGCCCCATTAAATAGGCTAATGCAATGGCGATGTCGACATTTTCCATACAGTCAATGTGTCAGAATTCGCTAGATTATGTATTAAGTATTTATAATTCCTTTGCTCTTCATCAAGTTTAGTTTTTTTTAAGTTTAGTTTTAAGAATTGTTTTATTGTAAGCGAATTGCTTGTAAACTCATTATTAATAATATTGGTCTAGTTAAATTAACGAATCTCTCATTGTAGCTGCATTATTATTGTGAGTGTTGTATATACCTTTACATCTTGAACAAAACTGATATGTGGTGTAATTAACAATGTCTAGTGATAAGCCAGTGGTGTATCTGTTTAAATAAATAAATCACTAACACCGTGACATCAGACTAGGTGGTAGAGTTTCGCATTGACTCACCCGGATTGGCACCACCGCCTTACCTATTCCTGCCGCCATAACGTCATGACGTGTTCCGGTTCGGAGGGTAAGGTAGCCGGTAAACTTACTT
The DNA here is from genome assembly GCA_002245505.1 of Calephelis nemesis. Taxonomy (NCBI): domain Eukaryota; kingdom Metazoa; phylum Arthropoda; class Insecta; order Lepidoptera; family Riodinidae; genus Calephelis; species Calephelis nemesis. The sequence goes on along the minus strand of NJDD01002178.1, from coordinate 53,730 downwards.
TTGCTCGAGGCCTAACATCCTGACCTCAGGTTGGCAACGCACCATTACCATCTTTGGTGTCGCTAGGAGGCGTGAATTTCTTACCATCAGGAAATCCGTCTGCTTGTTTGCCTTCCAATAACGTAAAAAAAAACCAACAAGACCACATCAGCCGCTTTACCTATACCTCTGGCCATAATGTAACTGTCAAAGTGTCACGTTCTTGTACGGAGGGTTGGGTAGCTAGTAGAATTGCACAATTGGCCTAAGATCCCTACCACAGAACAGTGACACAACTATAACATCTATGGTGTATATAGGCTACGATTGTTTCTTACCATGATCTTGTTCACTTCCTTAACACATTAAAAAAATATAGTTCTTTTTCGACGTGAAAAAAGTATGTAGTAACATATTATATACTTTTTTCACGTCGTTATTATAGTCTCATAATTATTATGCTCGGAAGAATATTAGGAAATATGGATAAGCATGCAAATTGCAATTGCAAATGGACTTTCAGTAATCCCATATAAAACGTACAATTTTGAAACCGAAAGCCTTTTATTGACATTTCACCCGTGATTGGTCCAATTTCCCTCGGCAAGGCCCTAAAAGGTGGTTTCTCATCAGCGCAATTGTGCGGACGGGCGGTGCTCGAGGGTCGCTCTGACCCTCCATGTTAATTCGTTAAATTACATCCAGTTATTGTGTTTACTTCCTAAATTAATGTTTTAAATAGCAATATTTCTTTCGAAGTCGACTTTATCTCAACCTTATCAAAACTGCACCATGGAATGCCAACGTCAGTACAGTCTACATTTAAGTCCATAAAGAACACAAATATTAAAACATTCTACCTAATTATCTATTAGAATTTATTCCCTTCCTTGTCGGCACTTAGAGGAGTTCCATTATATACATGAAGGTACCTACATACTTAACAAAAGTTTTATTAGTATGTGCAGTAAGTTCACGTGCTGTGCGCCGACGATGGAAAATAGCAAATACAATAATCTTCGTGGTAGAATGCTCCGTATTTCTGCAACTGTTTATAGATATGTTTGTATATTAACGGCTAGCTGTACCCGCAACTTCGTTCGCGAATGTCTTCAAAAGTCATAACGGAAAAAATGGCGGGAAAATCTGCAAAGCTACACTACACAACAAAAAATAATTAATAAAATCACATGCGTTAACAAATTATACGCTTTAGTAATCGGGAAAGACGTATCAATCGATTCAGTAGATTCGCCGTAAAAAGCTGTCGAGTAACAAACAAAAATTTAAAAATGCTACAAATCAGACCTTCTCCCCATTTCTAGCTGCGTGCATCAATTTTTTTATATATGTTATGTAATGTACAGAATTCACTCTTCTACAGTTTTATTACATGTAAATATATGTATCGACGCGTACATATACATGCAATGTAATTATTACTCTGTCGCCCGTTTTTTTAATATTTTAGAATATGCGTATTATGTCAACAAATCTGAAACAATTTTGATGCCTATTCCAGTATTGAAATGACCAAAGCTTGACTTAAAATCGAAGCGATAAATATCGGTTAGCTAGAAAAGGCGATGTTTGAAATGTTAATTAAAAATTACGACTTGCTGCTGTTTTATAGTCTTATCAACGTCTAATCCTATGGAATAAGAAAAATTAAAATTTTCTAATGATACGAGTACTTTGCTGTTATTATTTATCGTATATATAAAAATCAATCCCTATTTCCCTTGGTCATCGTATCTCGCATGATCGGATGTAAACATTTTGCTAATTCTTTATTGTCAGAAGGTTCTTTTTTTATATATTATAGGAAGGCAAACAAGCAGACGAATTTCCTGATGGTAAGAAACTCACGCCGCCTAGAGACACCAAAGATGGCAATGGTGCGTTGCCAACCTGAGGTCAGGATGTTAGGCCTCAAGCAAAAGTAAGTTTTCCGGCTATCTTACCCTCCGAACCGGAACACGTCATGACGTTATGGCCAAAGGAATAGGTAAGGCGGTGATACCAATCCGGGCGAGTCACTGTGAAACTCTACCACCTAGTAATACGAAAAGTAAAAATTCAATATTAATTGTTAAGACACGACAACGTCTATGGGATCAGGTAGTTTACCTATTTTTTATAAAAATAAGCGTAATAAAAGTAAAAACCGCCAAAAACTTCAATATTATTGACATTTTTGTCACGATTGGTACAATTTCCGTCCACATCAAGTACAAATGTTCCCCTAAAAAGTGGTTTCTCATCAGCGTAATTGAGCGGACGCGCCGCTCGAGGGGCACTTTGACCCTCCATGTCATAATTCGGGAAATTGTATTAGTCACTACTTTTACTTCCATTACAACTCTTTGATATAGTGAAAGAACAAACCGACTACCAGCTGTGGCTTTGATTTAATGTTTTTAACTAAAAATCTTGATTGACGTTTTTTCATAATGTCTATCTGCATCAAAATAGGTACAAAATTTTTAAATCATTAAAAATATTTCTAGGATTATTAGGGTAATAATAATCCTAGAAATATTGTTAACAGCCCTCGGCAATAAACTTTGTAATGTAGCTAAGAACCATCTCCATCCTATCAGCTTTTAAAAATTTAAAGCCGCATCGAAATCTGTCAATTTGTTCAAAAGTTGCTATATTTTTCCAATTTAATAAAAAGTTAATAAAGGGCTGGTTCGGACATGTACAAAGAATGACAGATGAAAGATTGACAAAGCAGATATACAATGCAAACGTGGATGGATGTACGAGTAGGTACCCGGGGAGACCAGGGTTGACATTCCACGATCAGATCGCTCAGATATTATCCGAGGGTAGTGTCAAGAGTCTCCGAAACCGGCGTGTTTGTATGAATAGGGTAATGAATGTGAAGGAAGGCAAGACAGGTTTGTCAGAATCGTGGGGTTTGTCACTCGATACTCTCTGCCTACCCCGTAAGGGACTTGTCGTAAAGATATGTTTGTTTGTATATATGTATATAGATTAAATGTCATGTACAAATTAATCTGACACCACTTTACAATCGTTCAAAGAAAATATCAATTACTTAAAACTAATTTAATGGGTGCGAAACAAAATTGCCTCATATAACATCTTTAAAAAAATTAATTTTAAATACCTAATTAGATTTAATAATTTACCGAAATTCAGTCGGATTAATCAACAATTTTAAACTAACAGTTACGAATTTAAAAGTACTCGAGTCACAGATATCCTATTCAAAACTTTTTTATGTAGCTTGAAAAGTCATTAAAAATTCTTATATTATCTACGTAAACATAGAGGTAAGTCATATCATCACATCATCACTACATATATTAACACTAGCTGCGCCCCGCGGTTTCACCCGCGTAAGTCCCAATCCCGCGGGAACTCCGGGATAAAAAGTAGCCTATATGTTATTCTGGGTCTTCAGCTACCTACATACCAAATTTCATCGTAATCGGCTTTGTAGTTTTTGCGTGAAAGAGTAACAAACATCCATACATCCATACATACAAACTTTCGCATTTATAATATTAATAGGATAGGATAGTTGCATACCGCTGTCTGTACCTATGTATGGTTAGATCTTTAAAACTATGCAATGGTTTTGATGACATTTATTTTAAAGATAGAGTGATACAAGGCAAGGGTTTTATAGGTGTAATAATACAACAAATATCTAGTTTGCGGAGCTTCCCAGCGGGCTGCTAGTTTGTAAAATAAAATGTTTTGAAAGGTTGTCCTCACAACAAATAAAATTTTGCGTATAAACGTAGAGATTTTTTTTATGATAATGGAAGGCAAACAAGCAGACGGATTTCCTGATGTTAAGAAATTCACGTCGCCTAGAGACACCAAAGGTGGTAATGGTGCGTTGCCAACCTGAAGCCGGGATGTTAGGCCTCGAGCAAAAGTATGTTTACCGGCTACCTTACCCTCCAAACGTGATGACGTTATGGTGGCAGGAATAGGTAAGGCGGTGGTATCAATCCGGGTGAGTCGCTGCGAAACTCTACCACCTAGTCAAATATCACGATGTTAGTGACTGTAAGCCTATGCTCGCCTTTTACGAGCTGCCTGGCAGGAAGGCAGATGGTCTATTCTGCAAAGGAGCCCGGACCAACACTAGTTCCAAAACTCGTTATCTATGTTTAATTAGACTTGGTTATTTGTTTTTTATCACTTTTGTACTATGTTGTAAATACTGATTTTCTTTCGGGACTCTAGACACGGTTTTAGAAAATTTAACAAATGCTAACAAAATAGTTTTGTTAACATTTGTTATTTTTTATTACTTCGTTAATTTTTATTACTGTTATATTGGTGGATGCACTTTGTGTATACATTAAGAGTAAATGAATAGAAAAACACCCATCCGTTTTAACGAATAGGCAAGCATAGCTTCAAGCAGGCATCTACAACTACCCGAAGATACTAAGTCCTACACTGTGACAAGTGGCAAACCTATCGCCAACCGAGCACTTATTAAATCCCGGCCGACATTGGTTTCTTCAGAGTTAACAAAATAATAAGTGTTATATCGGGGTTCGAACTCGGGACCTCGCTAGTCAAAGCTAACAGTTGACCACTAGACCACAGAGTCATTCAAATAAACGAAAATGAATCCAAAGATAATTGTTATTGTAGCAAAAGCCCCATTAGCGCTGGTATGAAGGCTGCTTCGTTCCCCCCACTCAGTTTGCTGAGCCGCTTAAATGTTTTAATTATTCCATAAAGTATTTACGCAAGGGTAATCTCATGATTCATGTGTCAGCGGTTCTGTCTACGGCGGAATGAAATTTGGGCGTCATGAATTTTCTTAATAATCATACAAATATTTTAGGGAAAAAATAACAAGGAGTATTTTTTGTATTACTTTTCGTTAATTACAACTCAAATTGATTAACAAACTCTTCTATCTACGTATTGATCCAGTAGACTACTCGTCCAATGCCTAAAACTCTCGAGTCGGGTTCGATCCTGTCACGGTAACATATGTTATTAACAGGTTTTACATAGAGATATGTTACTTTCAGGTTTTACTTAGAGATATGTGATTCGAGTAGTACCATAAACGGACACCAATGATAAAGCACACAATTTGGTGGCTTTCCGGCTCGATCAATTTGTGTGATTGGTCCAGATTGTTGTATTTGTTATTAATAGAAAATGTTATTGTAACAGATGTCGTATTAGCGGTATCGAGACGAGGGTAATGCCTAATTCACATAATAAACGAGCTTTATCTAATCTGCAAATATGACCATTTGTAGTCTGTCTTAGTGAAAGTAACGTGGCGTTACTTGTAGTTTACTGTTTCACAAATATTTTGACACTAGCGACCATTGTTATATCTTACCAAGTAACTTTTTAATAGTACGACTTGTACAAGAAACCACCTACCACAGACAAAATTATTAGTTACTTGAATATAGGAACAGGGCATTAGTTTTTGTATGCAAGTAGTTTTCTGAGTCTCTATTTTAATTATCTCACTAAGTATTTCAGTTAATCTCAATTGGAATTAAGATCATGGAATAGTGTTCCCCGTGTGGGTCTGGGCTTCGTTGCAGAATAGACCACCTGCTTTCTTGCCAGGCAGCTCGTAAAAGGCGAGCATAGGCTTGCCGTCACTAATACCGTGGCATCCTACTAG
>NJDD01002178.1:8706-47251 GCA_002245505.1 Calephelis nemesis | reverse complement strand
ACGTAATTTTCTGAGTCTCTTTTTAATTATCCCGTTAGGTATTTCAGTTAACCTCAATTGGAATTAAAATCATGGAATAGTTTAGATTTCACTTAATCTCGATTGGAATTAAAATCATGGAATAGTGATCCCCGTGCTGGTCTGGGCTCCATTGCAGAATAGACCATCTGCCTTCTTGCCAGGCAGCTCGTAAAAGGCGAGCATAGGCTTGCCATCACTAATACCGTGACATCCTACTAGGTGGTAGAGTTTCACAGCAACTCGCACGGATTGGTACCACCGCCTTACCTATTAATGCCGCCATAATGTCAGCGTTTGCCGTTGGCGTATTCTGGCCCAAGGTTGGCAGCGCACCATTACTACCTTTGGTGCCCCTAGGTGACTTGAATTTACTACCATCTGGAAATCCGCCTGCTTGATTGCCTTCCATTATCATAAAAAAAAGTTAAGTACAGAGAATTTATTTGTTTTTGCAAGTAATGGCATAAAAAATATGAAATTCAATGTACAGTAATGTTAGTTTCCATCTTAACCGCTGTAAGCATCTGCATTACGACACAAACTTATGGAACTACACGCCGCGTACCGAGCCGCTACACAATAACTTTTACCTTATTAACAAAGTTTGATGCTCAAGTTCTCTTCAGACAAAATGGCAAACATGAATCCAATTTGTCCAATCAGAAAATAAATGTACATTCTTGTGTTATTTGAGAATTTACATGGTAAACTATGATGGAGTTTTCCTGGAGAATACATTTTCTTCGAATCTGAATCAAATCCAAGTTTTACGTCTCCGTTATTTGCTGATGTTCGCTGCTTTTTTTTTCAATCAAAGACATTTTTTTCCATCTAAATTTACTAAAATGCGTTATGGCAAAATATTACTATTTTACTATTGCACTCCATTTTACTATTTTTATGTTTTTTCAAGTATTTAGCTTTTCATTTTCTATTCGTTGAAATAATAATTTAAAAGCATATTAAACTCGAAAAAAATAACGATTAATGCGAATGCGATTTAAAAGTTATTATTTCGAAAGATGTCTAACTAATAACTTTTAAAATGATTCATAGTTTTATCAACATCCCAGTAGTAGTTTGAGTTATGCATAATAGTACAAGCTTTTTTGTCTGTTTTGACAACATCAATATTAATGACATCGTCAAGATAGACAAACATGTGTGCATTATTAATTATAATACAAAAATCACTACTCGGATCATTCCGTCATCAAATTTATTGAGATTTAATCTGGGACCATCTCAGAATGACCTATTTGATCCATCTTTTTGTAAAAGAACCACCGAAATCAATTTGTTATTGGTCGACTAATCGCATGACAAGCAAACAAAAAAGCAAAAATAAAAGGAGACTGAACTTTGCAAACTGAGGAGAAAAGATTGTGTTGATGAAACATTACTGTGTGATTTGAAGATAATCTTTGAGTAAATGAAATAAAACTGGCGTTAAGTGATAACAGTAGACAACATTCAATAGTTTAATCTAACGACACAGCTAAAAGTTACCGACGGTTTACTTGGAAATAGGAGGCAGGCAGTTGCGGCGATCGTTAGTTTCCTAACTCATAGCACTTCCCTACCGCCATTAGAACCAGCCCGGCAGCGAGCGCCCCTTATCGTGACGTCTTTTGCCTTCACAACTTGTTGTTTATAACCCTTCGCTGACTCCAGTACGGACATTCTTGTAACAGTTTGAAACATTCGTTTTTACTACTTATATTGTTTTAATGGGTTCAACTCTTAGAACGTTTTTGCAGTGAAATATTTTACATTGGGTAACACTTTTTGTTTGATCAAAGTATTTCTGTGTTTGTTTTCTTGTATTATTTATTCACGGTTTATAAAATTTTTTTTTCTTTAAATTTTCAATGATGACAAACTGTATAAGTCCTTATACAGTAAACTTTTCTGACGAACAGAGTTTGATAAGATAAAATGTTCTTTTTTCTATTAATATTTTGAATTAATAATTTAAATTCCTAAAAATTTACAATTTTATTTTTGAATGCGAATACGGTTGTAGATTATGAGATACTTATAAGTTGTTTGCTTGTGATATTATTGAATATTTATATACCAATAGGTTTATAAATGACACTTTAGTTTTCGCTGAAGTTTGACATAGGTACAAATATTTTTTTTTAAATTTATCTAAAACTAAAATTATTAACAATTTTATATTCTTCTAATGTCTCAATGGGTACAATTTTCATATAATATCCTTCCTTAGTGGATGCCTTCATAATTTTATTTATACCTGTGTCAAATTTCAGCAAAAACTGTTCAGTGGCTTCAGCTTTAGAGGTTCCATAGTTAATAAACGTAGGGCTCTATCAATTCTTCTTTTTGTATATTCTGATGCAAACGTTTATTTCAGACAAAGCCAATTGAAATCGTTTTTTTTTTTTATTTATTTATTTGGCCTAGCATGATAAAATAAAATAAATGTAAAGTATCTTCACACCCATCTACCCGAAGAGCTAGGACAAAGGCGCATCCAGGGCACCCACGATTAACAGAAAACACTTAGTTCCGATGTGTTTTCTTTTTTGTTGAAACAAATAAAATGAAAAAAAAAACATCTTCACGCCCATATCCCCGAAGAGATAGGCAGAGGCACAACCAGGACACCCACGACTAGCCGAAGACACTTAGTCCCACAATGTGATAGGCGGCAAGCCTTTCGCCAACCGGGCACATTTCCAATCCCGAGTAACATTTTTTTTACACATACATTTATATAATAATTAAATTTGCAAAAAATAAAACAATATTTTCAAATAAAAAACTAAATCCAGACAAGAACATAAAAATACTTAAGTATAACTCTATTTCACCTAAAACTCTTAACGAAAATAAATATACGAGATAAATATATTACATTGAGTATTTCCACCATAATATTAGAACAAACACCAATCACTTAAGTGCGACTTGCTGGTGAACAAAAAATAAAACACTTTGAATAGACGGCTTTAGAGAAACGGTGAAACGTATGGAAGGCACGGGACAAACAGTTTTCTAATGTTTTTTGTTTGATAAAGTTTAACAAACAAATCTGTAAGTGGTCTTCCTGATATAAAGTGATTATCGCTTAATAAAAAAACGAAATTCTTGTTCACTATCCAAAAAATTTTATTGTTTTTTATGGCATACTAGCTGAACCGTTTTTTTAAATGAAATTGGAAGGCAAACAAGCAGACGTATTTCCTGGTGGTAAGAAATTCACGCCGCCTAGAGGCACCAAATGCTGCCAACCTAACGCGTGGATGTCAAGTTTCGAACGAAAGTAAGTTTACTGGCTACCTTATCCTTCGAACCGGGACACGTCAACGGCAAGCCCTGACGTTATGGCGGAAGGAATAGGTAAGGCAGTGATACCAATCCGGCCCAGCCGCGACGAAACTCTACCACCTAGTAGGATGTGACAGTCTTAGCCTATGCTCGCCTTTTACGAGCTGCCTGTCAGGAAGGCAGATGGTCTATTCTGTAAAGAAGCCCAGACCACCACGAGATATCCAACTAATTTCAGAAACGCTACCTATAAACATTGATTCTTTTTAATAAGAATCTTCTCCTGGTTTAATGTCAACATTGGCGTCAAGCAGCGTTGCGTGTTGTCAGCACGCTTGTTTATTTGGTATCTGTATAGTAAGTATTACGTTGACTAATAGAACACAAGCATATAATGCTTACTTTGGGATACTTACAGATGTAAGAGTTGTAATTGATGATGCAGTGCTGGAAAAAGTGAATGATTGTATGTCTTGGTTGTGCTTTTAGTAGTGTTGGAAAGTACACCGCGGATGTAGAGAGGAGAGTGTGTGTATGTAGGGAATAGTGCGAATGGAGCTCTGGTTAAGCCATTTCATTTTTTAATCAAAGTGCTAGACTCGCTTTTCATAATTCTATTGTTGTCTAAACGCTGTTGTATTGAAGCGGAAGTTGTGTATGTCAAACAAAACATTTAAAGTAGTTCTGCCTGACTGTCAAGAGAACTTTTTATGGGCGAGTCCAACTCGCACTTGTACTTGCACTTGCACTTGTTTTTGTATATAAGATACACCAAACATCCACATTGCACATGGCTCTTCTGGCGTCGAGAGACAACTGTAGCCTTTTCTACTTCAATTCTTAAGTAACTATGCAATAAATATATCAATACATTGGGAAGTTTAGGAGCTAAAATCTCTATACTCACAGAGCGAGCGTTCTGAATCTCAATCTATATATCTATGTATGTGTACATATATATCTATTATATAAAAATAAATTGCTAAATGTGTTGGTAAGCACATAACTTCCGAACGACTGGACCGATTTGACTAATTCTTTTATTAGTATTTTATTATTGTGTTAGTTATTATCGGGAGAAGGTTTTTATGAAGAGAAAAACCGGGAAAGTAGCAGGGAAAATGGGAAAAACCATACTTTTTTATTTCCCATACTGAACGGGTGAAACGAAGTTCGCCGGTACAGCTAGTATATGTATATATATACTAATCAGATAAATAGTGACGTCATTCTGATGACAAAGTATATACTTCCTCATACCATCTATGGTTATCTCAGAAATTGCGGGTCCTTAATTCTGACATTGTGTCCCCCATTCGGTTCACTCAGTCCCTTATCACGAATTAGCCCTCGTCGCTTTCGGTTCACGGTTAAATTAGGCCGGTGTCGCGCACTCTAATATAATTTAAATCGAGCGCGCTATCTCGTCTAATGGAAGGACAGTCATTGAGGTAATTAGAAACGTTTATAGTTACGTTTAACAAAGCGAAACGTTTAAACACTAACACGTCACTTTCGTGTTTTGTCGTTTTTTGGTAAACTCTATAACTATTTATTTATTTTATTTAATCATTTATTGTACATTAAAAACTTACATAAACTTTAAAACTGAAGGGTTTGTACAAAAGGTTCGCTTACCTCAGATAAAGAAGTTTCCTCCAGCGCACCCAAAAAGGAGCTCAAAAAATAACTTAAATTCTACAATTTAAGTTAGTTTATGAGCTTCTTTTACTATGTTGTTAGCAATATTTTAAGAGCAGTGGAACTGCAAAAGAAGCATTTTCGATTTCAACGTTTTGTCGCGATTTAATATTTACCTCGATTTCCCTGGGATTTTATCATCCGATCTTGACTTGATGGTACATCCATAGAGTTACACTCTTAAATAAATAAGTTTTGAAAACGGTTTGACAAATGACGGAGAAATTGATTAATATATATAAAACGTATAGGAGCCGAGCAAACGAGTAGAACCTCCTTTTTCGAGGTTGGTTAAATATAGCATCGGTATTGATGTAATTTATCAGCTTACTGTAGTTATAGGCTAATATTTCGAAAACCTTTGGCTCGGTTTAATAGAAAAAGTCTGTTGGTGACGTCTATTTTCAATACCATAAAACATTTAATAAAAATGTCTTCTCACTCCTCGTTCCCCGAGATGCAGGCGGACATCCAGGCCACCCACGACTAGCCGTAGACACTAAGGGCTAATTTCACCAATCATATTGAAAACAGAGTTCCCTCCGAACCGTGACACGACAAGGGCAAGCACTAACGTTATGGAGGCAAGAATAGGTAAGACGATGCTACTTACGAATCTCCTTTTGGTTAAAAGGGGTAAATTTAATTGTTATCAAAATCGAATCAAATAACATTTCTTTCAATTAAGCAGTGTCATTTCTTTTAATAGCTTACATTGTGTAATTTGATTAAATACCAGCGCTTTTAAAATCAAACAAAAGGCAATTAGAGAAAATATAAATAACTTTTTTTCATTACAAAACGGATCACCACGGAAATGACACGACCGCAATCAGACGTCAATTGACATTTAATGGATCATTTACGGCCGCACTCATAAACGTCTATTAGCTCTTGTTCTATCATTAGGTCACAATTTTGTATGAAAAATGTCGACTTAATGACTGATTAAAAGACAGACGTCTCTGAGTGTGGCAGTTAGATAAATTAAAAAAAATCCTAGTCAAGAATCATTTATGAAAACCAATACAAATTATTTGTAGGTACAATAAGATCATTGGTAAAAAGCTTGAAACACTGAGGCCTTAGGTACAGTATGTTATGTACATAAAATTCTCGTGTCACAGTGTGCGTGATTGAATTCCTCCGAAACGGCTTAACCGATTCTCGTGAAATTTTGTGAGCATATTGAGTAGGTCTAAGAATCGGCCAAAATCTCTTTTACATACCCCTAAGTGATGAGGGTGACGCACCACATTTTTTTGCGGGGTCAGCTAGTAGTATCTACTATCAATTATAAACACAAAAACAAATCCCCATTTCGCGTGGTAGTGATGTATCTATTTTGCTAATTCTTTTTTGTTGTGAAAGTTACTGTCAAAAAAAGAATCGTATGAAGGGAAAAATCTGCAAAATTGAAAAAAATGGAAAAGTAGGATTAACTGTACTTTATTGATTTTCTATACAAACTGTTAGTAGCCGTTAATGTCAAGCGGTACGAAATTTGCCGGATCGACTAGTATTTAATATTTATAAAGGACCCTACACTGAGCTAGCTTGTTATCGCAGCAATCGAAGTGTAGTTAAACGGAAAGCGGCGCTTGTTATGTTACATCAGGGAAAAGGTTGTTGTAGGGGAATCCAGGATGGGTTTTCAGTAGTTACTCAAGTGCGTTGGATTGTGACATATAAGTGGCTTACCTTGTACCATGGTTAAACACTATTCATTATGTTTATATTAATTTAATATATAATAAATAATTTGAATTATGTTAAAGTCCATTATGTTTAAAATCTCTATAAAGAATCGCGCGTGTAGGGTGAATCAATTTTTTTTTAATAGGAAATATACTTGAGCATATTAGTGTAAGTTACATGGGTCCTGATTCTGATGACCTATAGGGTTACTCTTGAATCTCAATTTATATTATTTGTTAATTTTTTTGAAACTGAATGTAATAATCCGCTAATATATAATAATATATTTTAGGCTTAAAATGACATGTCCCATTCCGAATTTCGTAAATTGGGATTTAATAGTTATCTTACTGATCGTGACGCACGAGTTTTGGAGGGTTAGAAACTTTGTTGCTTTTTTTAATCAGACACAACGGCGACCTGTTTGATTGACATATTTCATTATAGAATCATGAGTTATGTACATTGTACAATATCAACATTTCACGTGCTCGCGTATGATTAAGTGCTTATACTCGTAATTGTTGTTTTAATTTGTTTATGGGTAGTACCGAACCTTTAAAAAAATAAGCGACAGATGTGTTTTGTTTATACTCTACCATTAGTCAACAAAGTTCTGTTGCTCCAAACGACACTGGAGTGACTCCGGATTTAACATCCTGGCCTCCCCTACTATTAAGAAGGATGATTTGAAAACCGCCCAAGTGCGAGTCGGGCAAGTGCACCGAGGTTTCTCTACAAACTGTATATATAAAAGACGTAACAGTTCACCCATCAAGATATATTTTATTTTCTGACGTCACTAAAATAAAATTCTAAAAAAGTCAATTCTAAAAAAGTATTTTTTTTTATATTTCTGCGATAAATCGTTACTAATTTTAAGATTTAAACTTAGGGGAAGTACCTTGTAGGTTTTAAATCCATTGCGAGATTCGAAAACTGAGTCATACGTTGATAAAAAACTTTAGATTGCGTTGACTTCAAAGTTTGATTTCTTCACAGCTTCAAGGGACAGTAGACCTGAGTATTTGATATTATACTTAAATTTCAGATTGATACCTCCACAATTTACTGGAAAAAGGGTCTTGACAGACGGACGGACAACAAAGTGATCATATAAGGGATTCTATAAATGTCTGTTTTTTTTCGAGGTACAAAGTTTATGGTCAAATCGTAAAAAGTACCATTCACTTAACTATGCACTCAAACTAACTGCCAAATTCAAAAAAAATACTACCGCTAAGAATGTATTAGTAATAAAATTTCCTTACACTTTACAGTATAATATTCCTAAACTAGCCAATATCGATCTAGCTTGTTATCGAAGCAATTGAAGTGTAGTTCAACGGAAAGCTCGTTACTTAGTGGTACATTAGGGAAAGAGGTTGAGGAGAATGATATTTGCAAGTAACGTTCACTTGATAATGCACTCGGACTTCCAAATTGAAGCCAGCCTCTGGCGAAATAAACCTGGTTTCCAATACTTTCGGTCCATTTCTCAGTGAGACTGCATATTTACTTTTCAATGCTCGAAATCCTGTTGGATTTATTAATATCGATTTCGAATTCAGAGCGTCTTAGACGTTGAAGATACTTTATTATGATCTGCAGCTTTTTATGTTCATTTTTTACTAGTTGTTGCTCGTGGATTCGCTTGCATATTAAAGATAAAAAGCTGAATAGAAATAAGATAAAAAGTTTCCGTGGATAACCTGTAAAATTGGTATTATATTTTAAATTTGAGCGCAGGAAATTCCCCGTGTTCGCTTGGGCTCCTTTGCAGAATAGACTATCTGCCTTCGTCGCATGTCTCTGCGCGCACAGGCTTACCGTCACTAGCACCGTGACGTCTGACTAGGTGGTAGAGTTTCGCAGCGACTCACCCAGATTGGTACCACCGCCTTACCTATTCCTAAGGCAGCCGGTAAATTTGCTTTTGCTCGAGGCCTAGTATCCTGGCCTTAGGTTGGCAACGCGGCATTACCACCTTTGGTGTCTCTAGGCGGCGTGAATTTCTTACCACCAGGAAATCCGTCTGCTTGTTTGCCTTCCAATATCATAAAAAAAGTAAAACTGCTAAATAACCCGATGAATAACAACATGTCATCTAAACACACAATGATTGCTTGAAAAAACAATGCTTTAATCCTTCAAATTGTCAGAAGTTCGATACGAAGTTTGCCGTGTCGGCTAGTAATATATACACGGACGAAGCCAGATAACAGCTAGAGTCTAAAATTTTACGACATAGGTACCTCAACTAAAATCACAACATCTTAAAAGATTTAGAGATGTCTGACATTTTACGGAATATTTTGTACACGATTTTCTACGATTAGTCTGAGATTTAGCATTGGAAATTGACGTTGTTTGAACAAGGAGATTTATGTTAAGTGTACTCGGCTGTGTAGACTAGAATAACAAGTAAAAGCCTCGCTCCGGCAAACATTCCTTTCTACGGTATTTGTCGTCGCTTCAAATTTGAATTTTATAAGGCAAATAAAATAGGAGAACCTAATTGGTCTGTCCTACTCGTGATGTACTCTGTTTAACATGATACGCTGTTTTATTCCTTTTATGATTTAAGACAACAGGTCCATTTCGAAAATATCAAGCAAAACTTAGAGTTTTTGCTCGTTTTTCGGTCTCCGAACGCGAGCAACTTGGTTCGATTTCGACTGTGATTTCTAGACAGAGAGCTGGTGGTCATTTTGTTGGAAGTGTTTGATATACAATTTGCTGTGAAATGTCTACTTTTACTTTGTTAAATTGTAATATAATTTACTTACCAATCGTTAGTTTTTAGAATATCAATGTAAAAGTCATTACTATGAACATCATCCTACGATTTATCCAGGTTATACATTCTGACTGTAACTTCTTTACTTTGCTAGGTCTTCTACTAATTCCTAAAACTTTGTCGGTGACATCTTGCTATTGTTTCTTGGGTCGGCTTCTTTTACCTAATGCGAGATAACAGCATCTAAAGAACAGTTTTCAGCAAAGCTCATCCGATAGATACATTTATTTATAAATGTGTAACATATAAACACCATATAACATTGTCCATGAATCTTAAACAAAAGTCTTTGTTGGTGCGTAACTTCTTTAAAGAATATCCATAATTAGTGCCAACCACTACGATAGCGTAAGGTTAGGGATTGCCATCTATATCAATATTATAACGAGAGTAGGTATGAAATACGGAGGCAAGAAAAAAATCGAAATTTGGTCGTTTGTAAGTATATGGATATAGTTAAGTCTTCGCAAAAGTATTGCTTAGTTGATAGTTTACCTTTGGCGACTTTGGATTATTTAAATTAATTAAACATAAACAAAACCCCACATGAGGCTGGAGCCTCCTCTCCATTGCTACTGGGTCGTTTTGAGCTTAATTTCCAAACAATATAAACTAGCTGCTGGCTTATATTGCAAGCCTTAGCGCTACCATTTGCAATCGATTTTTTGTTAGTTTCATAGATAATTGCTGCATTTAAACTACTTAAAACCTTGAAGAGTCCTCAACGCTAGGTTAATCTGAATAAGCTATATTTGTGTATTGCAAACTTTATTATTCCCGTTTAAAACATGAATTGGCGAGCAATAATTTAAAAATCTTGTACTTTCCTGCAATATGCTTTAAACCTTATATTCTCTATTACTGTATCTTGTTTTAATGGTGTCCGGACGTGATGACCTCTGACCGCTGGTAGTTACTGAAGTGAGCACCGAATACGTTTCACTGTGTCACCTATTCTTGCTGCTATAACGTCAGTGTTCGCCATTATAGTGATGCAAGCAGCAGCGTAAAGAAGTTGATTAACTTGGGTACGAGTTCTAACTTCTCGGCCTTATGATAGCGTTTCACGAGTGACATATATAGTTATAAATTTTGACGGTTATCTCTATCAGTAGAACCGCCTTTTTAACACAAAATATATATTTAAAATAGATATAAAGCGTCCATTGTAAATGAAATTCGACCGGAATATGGTGGGCTATAAATCTGTAGGAAGAAAATCCCAAAAGAAAATACCTTAGATAGCCTCGTTTCTTGAAATTAACGTCCACGCCTAACACCATCGACCAACCGCGAAGTTAGCGTTCCATAACCGACTGGGGCATACATTTGTGTGATGAACTTTTAGATGTCTGTATTTCCGTTCTGGGGGTTCTGGGTGTTTCTTAAATTTATTCTTCCATGTTTTTGAGTATTTCTATATATTACAATCGTTGACTAACACCATATGGGTGTTAAGCATATTTTTATTGTAGAATTATTAGATGCTTGTGATTAATTCAATTTTATTTGTGCAACTTGTCTTATTTAAATATAAATTATTCAGATTATCTTTCCTGCACGTGGTGAGATACGACCGAGATCAATCCTAAAATACAATTATAAAATATAAAGTTAACGTTTAGAATTTTAATCTGTGTATTTATTTTCAGATACAAAGTGGAAGTTGCCGGGAAAAGTCTTCCAGTACTGACCACTTTGGACAAAGGACGATACGGCGTGATCGTGTTCGAGTCGCTATCGAAATACGCGAACATGGACAAATGGAATCGAGAACTTCTCGACAAGTACTGTCGAGAGTATTCGGTAGGGGTCGTCGGGTTCGCGACGCCCGGGGAAGAGACCCTTGTTGGCGCGCAGTTGAAAGGATTTCCGCTTTTCATGCATACCAATCTTAGGCTTAAGGTAAATTGAAATTTATTGTATGGCATATTGTCGCTTACATTATTAAACTCCATTTAGTGTGAAATTGAGTTTATCATACCGTGGAGGACGCTCCGTATTTGCCTTTGAACATAATTCCTATAAAACAATGACTTGAAAATTATAATTTTCAATTCGCTTTATAATTTTACGTTGTTTATGGGTTCTTATGCAGGTCACAAAGTTACCCGTGTTTGATTACGAAAAAAAAAACAATTCGTGAATTTATCTTCAACGGTAATGGTGATGCAAGGGGAAGGGTCCCTGACAGCTGAGTAAAACAGACCATTTAAATTTTCTGATGATTGGAACAAGATGTACAGGAGCAGGAGGGTCAGAAACTTTCAAAAACCAAATCATTTATATTTATTGTCTGTTACGACAAACTGTCTGATTAACATGTTTCTGTCTTTGGGGACACATTAGACATATAATATATATTAATATAATCTGATGGGCTCGCTTCTAGACGCTCAACGCACCGCTAAACAGAAAGATGATCTTTTTTATTCTCCACTATTTAATCGACAAAGTCCAATGGGTCCCCACAACGCTGGAGTTACTACGCATTCAGTATCGCGGGCTCCCCTACGATAGGTACTGATTTTGACTAGTCTTTTCCATTTAGTTATGGTCGCGGTGCTAGTGACAAAAAACGTACTTTTCAGGGTCCGCGATGTTCAAACGCTGTAACCTGAGATCCATTTACTACTATTGAGGAATGCTTATAAATATGAATTTAACTTCTCGCTTCCTACGAATTGTTTGAAGGACCAATAACAATATTAACCCCTTAGGGCCCCATACTTAGTCAGCCAGAAGAGGCAATCGCCGCACTCCCGTGTTCCATGATTACTATGAAATGTTGCGCTCTAAAGTAAAACGTCTTAAGCGACAAATCACTATTTTTGACGCTTTAAAAGTAATTTGAAAAAAAGTATAAAAACTGAAACACTTATCTTTTAGGTATAGTACTTATCTATGTTTATATTATATCTGGTGTCGATTTTTTCACAATTGAAGTAGACAGTTGGTTTTGCTTTCAAAAAAGGGTTACCTTTTTGATTTTTTTCTATCGAGTAAAGTGAAATGAATCGTGTTTTGGAAACACTAGTCTTTTAAAGCATACTCATGTTAATCTTGTGTACTTTTGTCACCAAGATCCATGATTGCTTTGTATAAAAAAAACATTGTACTGCTGACGTATTTTAGCGCATATGGCCCCTTAAATATTGTACCACGGTATATATGGTACAATGTTATACACTACAATATACAAAAGGCTGCCTTTCGAAAAACAAAAGACTACTGTTATAAAAAAAATCAATATTGTTTGTCCTGTGATAACGTGATCGGTGATATCTAAAATAGGAATCAATGTAAGCCGTTAAAAATTCCATCCAGTACTAATGGACTATGTCTGATTATATTCGTAGATAAAACTACTGTCCGATAAGTTACAAATGTCAGATAACGGAATGGTAGTTTTTACGTTAAATAATTGCTTTCGGCGTAAAATGTGTTGACCATTAAAGTTTCATCATTACGGGTGTTTGATTTGACGTCCGCCTCCACCAAACATTCACAAACTGGGTTCGTTTCCCGAAAGGGGCAGGCGCTACTTATGTGATTATGTATTCGAATATATTTCTGGATCTAGTTTATTAAATTTCGTTATGGTATACTATTTCTTTGTAGTATTGTCGCATGTGTGAGAAATCTATACAATTTAAGGTTAAACATTTCATGTGATTTGACTTGAGTTGTTTATATATTAATTAAAAGTAAAAATAAAACGTAAACCCTTTTCAGTACAATGCACCCTTGTAAACTGTGAGACCTTGCATGATTTTAATTCATGTTGGAGAATGTATAAACCGAAAAGTGAAAACAGAATCCATTGGTCTTTTTAGTAATTAAATACTATAAAAACAGCAGCTACGAATTTTAAATAAAGTTTTACCTCGCATAGAATTTGTTACCTACCTACCTAAATATTACATAGTTTCTATAAGTAATAATTGTACTGCCTATTGACTTTTTGTCGGTAGGCCTGCATTTCGTTCCATCGTGATGATATAATTAAGGGGCCATATACGCTAAAATGCGTCAGCAGTTAACTGTTTTTTCATACAAAGCAATCATGGATCTTGTTGACAAAAATACACAAGATTAACATGAATATGCTTTACTAGACTAGTGTTTCCAAAACACGATTCATTTCACTTTGCTCGATAGAAAAAAATCAAACACACATCCACAATGCAATGTAATACTATGAAATGTATGTAGTTCATCATTGCAGATGAATTTCACATCTTGTAACGGATATTTCAGATACAACGCCCTGAAAATCAATCAGACCATCAGTACGACCATTACATCCATTGAGACTATTACAAATAAAACGAGTTGATGTATAAGAGGATCTCTGAGATGATTGTTTTAGCTGTAGCTGATTATGTTTTTTTTTACACAGGATGCATCCCTAAACCCAGCATCGCCAGTACTCAGACTGGCTCGTGCTGGGGAAACTGCTTGGGGATCACTGCCTGGCGACCACTGGACGGTTTTCAGAGCGAACAGCACCACGTACGAACCAGTCGCGTGGGCGTTGAGACAGAATGAATACGGTTCCATGGGTACGTTCTTATCATGTACAATTACTTATTATGGTACTGAAACCCAAACCAGACAATGGTTTTCCTGAGTGAAAGATCTATATATCGGCGCAGTTACTATCATTGTATTCCTGGCCCATATCAAAATAAAAGCCTCAAAATAATTACTTTTAATTTTCACATTTACAATATCTTGCACGAATAATGTTCACACTTTCAAAAGTAACAGAAGAACCCTTTGATATTTTCAGCCTTTACATATGAAATATCATTACAAATTAACTTTACAAAGTAATAACTAATCCGATCTGAATGTAAATCAAATATAAAAAAATGTCTTAAAATGTTGATATAATCTGTAGGGCAACTCTTGAAACTCGATTAATGCACTATTGTGAATTGGATTCGAGTATGTCATTTTAGGTACTCTTAAGCACAATATGGCGAATTATTAACATTTAGTTAACAGTAAACAATAAATAATTTAATCGGATTCGATGAATTTATTTGTAACTGAATGATAGTAATCCGCTAGTATCATAAGAAATTTATTGGAAATAAATTTAAAAGGTGTTTTCGTAAACGTTCTTTTCATTTATGTTAGTTTGTAGGATTACCACATGTGGCGCTGTGATCGCCTACGCCTGTTAAATTTCTGACAGTTGTCAGTTATATTTTCTCTTGTCAATTGTATTATCTGGAGCTTAAATAAAAGTAATTCAAATAGAAATCTTACTCAGTTTTATTAAGTGAAATACATAATCTAACATGATGTAAATTGGTCATTCATTTCCATCCACGACCTTTTAAATTTTAGTTTAAAAATAAGTCAAGCAGCCATATATAATAGGTATGTCTTTAGACATCTGAGATGCTACTTCTGCGTTTCTGATGTTAGACGCATGACTGCTTGGACATCACTGAAAATAGTAATAGTCGTTATACTTACGAGTTACAAGAAGGTACCACGTGTGATTCTGTTATACGTATCTTAACGCCCGTTTTCAATTTTATGATATTTTTTTTGAAAGGTAGAATATCATTCAGAGGTGGTCCATATAAATTTAATCAAGATACGACAAGTGGATTTTGTGATATACTTAATCCTATTAATATTATAAATGCGAAAGTTTGTATGTATGGATGTATGGATGTTTGTTACTCTTTCACGCAAAAACTACAAAGCCGATTACGATTAAATTTGGTATGTAGGTAGCTGAAGACCCAGAATAACATATAGGCCACTTTTTATCCCGGAGTTCCCGCGGGATTGGGACTTACGCGGGTGAAACCGCGGGACGCAGCTAGTAATGTATATTTCTGTTGTTTGTTTTGTTTTATCCACCTCTTTGTTTTATCAACGAAAGTGAGATTTATTTTTGCAGTTTTACTACTTTTAAACGCTTACTCTTCCGTAGTTCACTTCGGACTTCCGTTCTTGAAGTCCCGGAATTGAATCCGGGTCGGGCAACAAATAATATTCAAAATGTGGATTTTCAATTTTCTAATAAAAAATAATGTTTTCCGGGATTGGATCCGGGTTGGCGATAAGCTTGCCACGTTAGCGTCTTCGGCTAGTCTTGGGTGCCCTGGTTGTGACTGCCTACCTCGTCGGGGATATGGGCATGAAGGTATCAAACTTCGTGCAGGTAATATTAAGCAACCTGTATGTGTAAAAGACGTGTGTTAGTTTCTCAAGTAGCGAAGTGCTACGCGTAAGCTCGTTGAATGTGCCATATTAATTTAAAAACTTTCACACACGAAGTCTGGAAGCTCATTTAAATTTCAAACTTTCTCTAGATTATATCAGTGCTTTTACGGGAGACTCAATACCTTCTCTATGAAAATATTATCTTGGGATGCACCATAATAACACTGTTAGGTATTTATAATTAGGTAGAGGTGCAACTTGAGCTTCATACGTCCATCTGCTACTAGTAATAGATGTACCACTAATAAGATAATTATAATCCGTTTCAAACGCCAAGCAAAAATGGCAATTGACCTTGAAATACAAAACAGCTTTAATCAGCATTTCTTGAATTGCTTAGAAAAAATCGAAAACATTTTGTTTGAAAAGTTAAGGTTTGACTTGCAGTAATTATAGATGTTTCTTTAATATTTTTTGTATTCGCGTTCATATCATCTGATATACATAAGCAAAAAATATTTACTCATTAACCACGAAACCTCGGTGATTATTGCTGAACTGAACTTACAAACATGAAATTTGACAGACAGGCAGTTTATAGATCCGACATGTCAGCTAAAAATAGTTGTATTTATATTATAATAATGTCAGCTAACTAACCAGAAAAGTATTTACTCATTAACCACGAAACCTCGGTGACTATTGCTGAACTGAACTTACAAACATAAAATTTGACAGACAGGCAGTTTATAGACCCGACATGTCAGCTAAAAATAGTTGTATTTATATTATAATAATGTCAGCTAACTAACCAGGGCTAAAAGAATGAGGTCTGCACCCTGTGTCACAACTCACATTGAGATAAATACAGACTTGTCATCTCTGGAAGAACTCGAGATGAGCGCCGCCTTGATCACGACATGTCGTGTCTATAAACGACATGTCGTGTCTATAAACTGCCTCTCTGTCTAGTTTTTGTTTATAAGTTAGAGTTATTGAGACTTCGGGATTGATGACGAAATCTGACGTTTTCGAGATGGTTTTCAGATTCATTATATGTATATGTTTTGTTAGAGAATATTAAACATTTTTAAACCGCCTCCAAAAAAGAAGAACGTTCTCAATTCGGTCATATGATTTTTAAGTGTGTTACTTGATTACTCTACCATTAGCCAACCGATTTTGTTCTTTTTTTAAAAGATAGGTAGGTAGATCATGATTCCGAAGTGATCCCATGTAGTTTTATTATGTCCAACTAGTGGTTTCTGAGTTACACTTAATAATGCATTTCATCTCAAAAACTACTATTAGGATGTTGATGAAATTTGTATGGTGACATTTAGGAAAGTATTTTTAAGTCGTATCGCGTTGTGAAATTGGATTCGGAATTATTATTATCATGAGATAATAATAAATTACTTAGATACTTTATTCTAATAAAACAATAATAGTCACTTCTCTTGTTCTTGTTTTTTAAATTAATGTTAATAATGATCGAGAAATATTTTTCTTCCAAATATGTATAAGCATCATTCGCATAAAGGAGTAAGGATAGAAACTAATATTTAATGGTATTCTACTTTTTTTTCGTAGCAAAATCTTGTTACCGCTACGGTATAAAAGGTAATTCCTAAGTGAACTCTAATGTGATACGATAAAGTGAACTAACTGTATTAAAGAAGATCTTCCAATATCATTTCATGTATTGCCGTTTGATTTATTTCAATTTATGCATCACTTTGTAGTTTTGAATTCCAGTGTCGCAGTGGCCTACATATAGATCTTGCAGTTTAGATGATAAATTCTGCGTTTAAACTTGCAATATCGATGTGAAACACGAAATCAATGACGACGCTTACATTATACTATATAAAAAAGTATCTTCACGCCCATATCCCCGAAGAGGTAGGCAGAGGCACAACCAGGGCACCCACGGCTAGCCGAAGACACTAAGTCCCACAATGTGATAGGTGGCAAGCCTATCGCCAACCGGGCACATTTCCAATCCCGACCAACATTTTTTTAATTAGAAAATTGAAAAAATCAAATTTTCTTTTTGTTGGCCGACCCGGGATTCGAACCCGGGATACTATACTATATATTTTCGTATATACTTCTAAACTTAATGTTATACGTATATTATGCAAAAGTGTGTTTATTTATCTGTTTGTTTGTCCTTCTCACACGTCTCAACGAAACGATGCCAGGGTATGATTGTTACGTGTAAAGATACTTAGTAGGCTAGAGAATGACATAAGATTCTTTTAAAAAAGTCTATAAGTGGTAGAATATGTTGGAAAGCTTAAATAATTTTCTAACAACTTCAACACACATATTCCGCAAATAAATATATTTTCTTTCCTTCTGTTAACAGAGATTTTTATTCTATTAATAGAGAGAAAATTTTAATTTCCTAGCTATTTTGTAATTTTTATTTTTTTATATGATATTGGATGGCAAACAAGCAGACGTATTTCCTGATGGTAAGAAATTCACGCCGCCTAGAGACACCAAAGGTGGTTATGGTGCGTTGCCAACCTGAGGCCAAGATGTTAGGCCTCGAGCAAAAGTAAGTTTACCGGCTACCTTACCCTCCGAACCGGAACACGTCCTGACGTTTTGGCGGCAGGAGTAGGTAAGGCGGTGGTACCAATCCGGGCGAGTCGCTGCTGAACTCTACCACCTAGTAAATTAATTTTAATTTAATTAATAATTTTTATTCTAGAGACTACATCCGATACGGCGTACGCTGTAAGATAACGTAAAAAATATTTTAGGTTTGCCCGGGGGATGTGTGAGATGAATGCGAAAATAATGACGTTTATTCTACCAAACGGCTGTAAAGCTGACTTAATTTTTTTTTTCTGATTAGTTACTTAATAATTTATTTTTTACTAGCTAATTTACTCAATATTTCGTCTTTCGTACACGTTTTAAAATATCTTTACGTGCTAAGCTATGGAAACCGAAGATTTTTCTGGATGACAAATATTGACCTGGGCTATAAGCTACAACTAAACCAAGTTTGGTAAAAAATCCTTTAGTAGGTAGTTTTTGTGTAAAAAGTGAATAAAGTCTTTAGTTATTGTAGTTTTAAATCTTGTATACAATACGTAGTAACTATTCCTTCTTTAAATATTTGAGCTTAAAGTCGAAAGTCTTCGACCAGTGTGTGTGACATGCGCATCTGAGACTTGCCCGTTAAATATGGGCTTCTAATGGGTTAGAGTCACTCAGCATCCTATGGAGAGAGCTATGCTCGGTGTGTCTCTGAGAGATATGATCCGCAAGAGAATGAGAGTAACCGACATAGTCTACGGAGTCAGCAAGCTGCAGTGGCAATGGGCAGGCCACAGATCCGACAACCGGTGTGGAAGAATGGTTCTCGAGTGGCGCCCCCCACTCCCACCCAGTAGACTCATGATCTGGTCAAAGTCGCGTGTAACCGCTGGATACAAGCGGCCGGTGACCGTAACTCGTGGCGCTCTTTGATCTCTTACGTCCGTCAACGGACGTCCTCCGGCTGATGACGATGATGATGGTGTAGTTTCAGATTTAGTTTTATGACCACCAATTCATATTCAGCCTGATAGCGAGTAGTGGACAAGAATTTTTCATTAACTAAAATAAACTAAAAGCAACACATTTCTAATTGAATTCATCCTCTCAGAATAACGCTTGAAAACAATTTCAAAGTTAATTATTTTGTTTTCAGTCGGGTACTTTATTCTAACACGACGCGCGACGTGCCGTGCCCGCCTGAAAACTGAACGTAACTTGCACGTACGGAAAGTTAGTTATAAAATTAGCTTGTCTCGTGACTTCCCCGGAAATACTAGTCTTTTATACGCTTACTTAACGTCATTTGAAAATCGATTTCCTCCCTGATAGTATCGGGATTATATTTAAATCTACACCAAATGCTTACGTAGTAGGCAGTTTGCAATAGTTAAAAAGTAAGTTTCTTGTTCATCTGGTTATGATTGTAGTAGTATTAGCGCCATAGGTGTTCCTACCTCCAATAAAATTTAAGCGCAGTCTGAACTGCAGAAAACTTACTCCGATTTTAATAAGTACATTCGAGGAAAACACATAATTTTTGTGTACGACCACGTATTTCCACATTTTGTATGATATTGGAAGGCAAACAAGCAGTCGGATTTCCTGATGGTAAGAAATTCACGCCGCCTAGAGATACCAAAGTTGGTAACGGTGCATTGCCAACCTGAGGCCGGGATGCCTGGAGCAAAAGTAAGTGTTTTCGAATTCGGTTAACAAGGCCACGCTTGTCGTCAGATTCTGTTTAAAGGTAAACTGTTAAACTTTCTACAAAAAAAGTATCTTCACGCCCATATCCCCGAAGAGGTAGGCAGAGGTACAACCAAGGCACCCACGACTAGCCGAAGACACTAAGTCCCACAATGTTGGAAAAATTGGAAAAATCCAATTTTCTTGTTGTTGGCCGAACCGGGATTCGAACCCGTTATTCAACAGACAACAGTCAAGTTCAATACCCAGACCGCTCATATACCTAAATCTTTCTAACGGAAGATTTAGGTATATGACGGCCTCTTCAATTACTCAACTCAATCTTCATAATATCAAAATGTATAATGCTGGTACTACTACTAGTAGTAGTCTGTTCCTGGGTACAACACAGTCCAAAGGAACATTTTTGTTGGACATTTAATGTTTATGGCTCTGGAAAAATAAGGCTTTTCAAAATATGTTATTTTTGTAGGAACTGTTATATCATTTTTGACTAAAAATAGTAATTATTAAGAATTAAACATGTATTATATTACACTTTATTTGTCTTGATTACTCTGTGATACAGACTATAATGTCAACTTATCTTTTACTTTAATCTTTGTTTATTAATAAGAAAAAGGGGGATTTTCTAAAAAACAAGTATCTTTACGCTCATATGCCCGATATAGACGAACGTTCAACCAGGGTACCCACTACGAAGCCCAACAATGTAATAAAAATCTCCCGTCAATGCGGTCTAGCGTTCCGGCGTCAGATTTGACTTCTTGAGGTCCCAGATTTGTCGCAGGGTCGGGCAACAAAAAATGAAATATAATTTTAACTTCCTTATAAAAATAACGTTGCCCGGGATTGGATATGTTCCCGGTTGGCGACTGGTTTGCTTTCTATTACATTGTGGTTCTACCCCTAGTATACATTAGGTATTACGCAAAAATCTCATGTTGGGTCTTGATTAAATTTTTGCGATATGTCAAACCTATATACATCACAATCTAGGTAATTTAAAAAGAAACAACAAGATTCATTATTTATTGGCCGAGTAATAATGTAACACACAAACAAAAAACCATACTGACAACATGGTTTTTTGTCTCCTCTCCTCCTCTTTTTTGGAGTCGGTAAAAAATGTTGGTTTTATTCTCATAATTTTACTGTCAGAGTAGATTGAACAAAATTACAAAAATGAGTCCGTGAGATAGTCATTACCCATTTAAAGTTACGGCTGTCCAAATAAGAACAATTCCTTTTTTAAAGGGGATCCGTCGTTCATATCTATAAAAAGGCAAGTGGTCCCCTTCTTTCTGTCGTACGCGATATTATTATATCATTCATAAATCCTAATTTAAATGTCATTTATTGGGCGCCATTTGCCCGAGTTCAACGTGAAATAAATTTGAATGAATTGTATATATGTAATTACGATATAAACCTGTGTATCGTTGTTATTAACTTCAATTTTAACCGATTTTTAGAAATGAAGAAGGTTGTATGGTTGACTTCCATATAATTTTTTCATGTAGGTATAACATTAACAAAATATAACAGCTGCACATCGATTTTTCCGTCATTTCTCAACTGATTTTTGAAAAGAGCTCACTTCAAAGGTGGTCCTGTTGCCACCAAGTCTGGATCTGATGTTGGAATTCTAGAGCAGTCGACGAAAATATTTTATTCTTGTCTATGTAGATAACTTATTTAATGAAATCGAACTCGGGTTTCTGCATTTAAATTATTTTTAGTTCAATTTAACTATTCTACTAATTGACTTAGCAAGGTACCGAGCTTGCTTTTAAATCTGCGCACAAAGAAATGTAAAAATGTTTTTAATCCAAACTATCTTCGCTTCTACTTGATTGATTTTAATTAGACGTAACTTAGGTTTTAGCTTTACACCTACACTTCTACATGAATCAAGTGCTTGTTTCGTGATACAGGGATATTAGGGAAATTGATCACCCAGACTAAAAAACATTAAAAAATCCGAAGTGGTTACAGCTATAAAAGTAAACCGGATAAAGAATAATTATATATCCATACTAATATTGTAAATGGCTCGTTTTAAAGACTAAACCGCTGGACCGTTTTTGTTGAAATTGAATATACTAACACGACTTCTAACCAAGGCTACCTTTTTCAAAAAGTAACCCCAAAATAAATGTATTGGAAATTGAGTTTCATATTATTCGCTTATATCCACAGTATTAGTATCGCTGTCTATTCAACTTCATCTAAACTTCTATAAATTTTAAAGAAAGAAAAAATTGCACCCCACTCAGGATTTGAACCTGTAACCTTTCGTCTCGAGTCGACGAATTCATCTAAACATATTTCAAGTAATTGCTATCTTTTAATTTAGGGAAAATGAAAGATATGAAACAGTCTCGGTAGCATTATTATTAACCACGAAATACCTAACTTGTACGGTTTTTAATCAACAAATCCGAGTTGACGTATATACTCGGTAGAAGTCTTACATGTCTATTAATTTTATAGCATTACATGTATCATATCTCTTTTTTACCGTTGTAATGAGAAGATGCCTAAATAGGTAAAGCCAACACAAATGAGAATATACTCTGATCAAAAATTAAATTCCAAATCACATCTGAATCACTCGCGTCTATGCTGCAAAGTTTATCGCCTCGTTGGTCGACTGGCTAGCGTAGGTACACTCCTAACCACATCAACCAACCGCGAGGCTCGGGTTCGATTCCCGACGGGGGCAAGCATTTGTGTGATAAACATTCAGATGTCTGCATTTCCGGGTCTGGGTGTTTATTAAATTTATTCTGGTATTTATTTAAGTATTTGTATGTATTAGTATTGTTGACTAACACCCAAGCATATCATTTGCTTACTTTGGGGTTAGATTAAATTTGTGTGACTTGACCAGGGAAATTTATTTATTATTATTTATTTAAATTAACTTGTACTATTGTAAGTATTGTAGTTAGTAATTTGTAGTACAGTAACTATCAGTTTAAAGTTGAAGAAAGAATGAAATGTTTTTAGCGGCTGTTAAAATTCTGTTGTTTGTTGACAGACGAGAGGATACCACTGGCGACAGTGATACAAGACCACGGACGTTTGGACGGCGTGCAAAGAGTTCTCTTTGGTTCCGGTCTGCAGTTCTGGCTGCACCGGATATTGTTCCTCGACGCCCTGAGCTATTTGAGCCACGGACAGCTGAGCCTGAATCTGGATAGGTGGATACTTGTTGATATCGATGACATCTTCGTTGGTGAGAGAGGTAACTATCTTTTGTTATTCCACTGTGGGGGAAACTAATGTCAGGTATTTAGTTTATGTATGTACATATTTTCATATAATTCTTTTAGATCCTGCACCAGTGCTAACCAAATTGATTTCTTAAATGAGCTTAAAATCCAGGTGGTGTTTCTTTAAAATCAGACATTTAGCAGAGATAGCAATGTTTTACCCTCTGTTAGTCGTTTTGCATATCCTCATATACGTTAAAATCGAATTATACACTAATGAGTAATTATTATTGTTACTTTGTACTGTTGTACTATGATTTCGATCTATTTAATACAACCATGGGGTAATTTGAATACCATTAATTGGTCTTTTAAGACTTGATTGTATAATAATATATTATTTTGCAATACAATATGTTAAAGTAAAACTATATGTAAGTATATTGCAGCGCATGAGCAACCTCCGAGTCCGCTTAGAATTTATTATTATAATAGACTGCCTGTTTCTGAAGAGCTCGTTAGAGCGAGCACTAGTCAAATAGGTCCTTACAAACTAGACAACTGGTTCCGTGTTCCGTGCAACAGCTTGCCTTGGCAGCGATCCACCGCCTTTAACTATAACAGAGTTATGATGGCTGCAGGCGCCATAACAACTCTGTCATGTTTCTGTCCAAACTATAGAATAGCCGGTAGACCTGCAAAATAGGCCCAAAATCCCGGTCACAGGACAGCAACGCATTTATAACTTCTTTGTGTCAATGGTTCATGGCAGTTTCATACTATCGGCAGAGCCGTGTGCTTGTTCGATGAAGTTTTACATAGACAAAATTAAGATTGTGTTTTATGGGAAATAATTTTCGTAAATAATTATTCTTTAATATTTTTACATTAAAAACAATTTTCGTTTACCGAAACAATTGCCATTAATTTTAAAAATGAAATCCCTTATGAAAGAGAATATTCAATTGGTGCCGGGGTTATGATATTATAAAGTGGCGAACCGCACCAGCAGCGGCCGAACAAAATGCGTACACATTTTCGTTCCGTTAATTCAAAAGCCACAATTACAAATAATTTCACTTATAGTAACAATTGTCCACTTATAAAACGATAAATGGATTTTATTTCAATTGTTTTGAGTGCACCGTGTATGGATTTTATTTATGATATTGGTAGCCAAACAAGCAGACGGATTTCGTGATGTTAAGAAATTCACGCCGCCTAGAAACACCAAAGGTGGTAATAGTGCGTTCCAACCTGAGACCATTGTGCTAGGCCTCGAGCAAAAGTAAGTTTACCGACTACCTTACCCTCGGAGCCGGAACACGTATGACGTTACGGCGGCAGGAATAGGTAAGGCGGTGATACCAATCCGGGTGAGTCGTTGCGAAACTCTGCTCTGCGAAGTTTTATTTATTAAACTGGAGTTACGACTAGACGTCTGGATCTGATAAGGATGGTGATATATATATCAAGTTTAGCTCAACGTTCATTGTTCCGACGGCGAGTTTTCGAAAGGATTTACTTTACTATCGCGTTTGCGTATAACGACCGAAATGTATGTCAGCGCCTCTAGCGGAAAACTTAAATAACTAAATAGATCCACACATTTGGATCTTCTAAACGCAAACGTAATTCTTTCTTTGTTAGGTTTTGGCAATCGCGTTAATATTTTGACAGTAGTCAAGTAGATATTTGCATCAAATTTATCAAATCGGGTTTTAATTATTCAAAATTAGTCACAAGTCGTCAATATAATTCATGTCAGGTCTGGAGTAAAGCCGTGGCCTCATTACTCAAGCTCATATAGTGAGATTTGGCGGCAACGAGGAAATACACGATACGCTAATTTCTTCATCATTATTTCATTTGTGCACTTTCACTGAACAAAGTTGTACAAAATGCCACCAAAATTGACTAATTTCACTAAATATGAACACGAAATTTAATAATTATGAAATTTTCGACCATCTTTTTTCTCGATGGCGCCAAAACTAGCAAACATAGCGAAAAACGGACACTTAGCTCGCAGTTGATACAAAAGTAATGAACGATTGAAATTTGGCTTTTTATTATAAAGTTTCGTGGCATGCTCACCCTGTAAAATGTTTTAGTTTATGTCAGTTACTTGTTTTAGTATCGTGAATTTTATTTTATTCTAATGACATATCTCTGTCAATAACAAGTACAAAATAACGCTAGAATTTAAACTATAACTCCGGCGAAACCTTCATTTAATGATGATGGTGCAATCTCGATTATGTCAGTTTTCAAACAAAAAAAGTATCGAAATCGGGTTAACCTTTTAGAAGTTACGATATAACAGACAGACAGACTCACACATCCGCACCACATACAAACACACTCGCATACATGCACGCCCGCTCGCACCCACGTACACACGCTCGCACTGACGAACACACGCGTACATACACCTCAAACTTATAACACCCCTCTTTTTCCGTCGAGGGTTAGAATTTTAAATATGTTAAAACAATTTTAAAGAACGTATTGATAGCGTACTTGTCTTTTTCATATTCTATATCATCGGCACACTATTTAAATACCTTCAAGTATTTTGTTATCTTGTTATTGGGATTTTTATATTTTTAACATAGCATCTGTATATTTTAAGTATAGCGAGCGTTAACTTTTAAAAATTTATCTTTGTGTTTGCACAATATGCACGCTTGTACTTCTTACTTAACTAATTTTATGTTTGTTTGTTGATTTAGTTTAGTTTTGGTTATGTAGGAGATATACACAGCACGCGTGTACAAGCAAGAAGGCATAGATGCAATCACGCAAAAATATTCAGATCTAACCAACCTCTGTAGTGCGTAAGACCATATATCATGTTATCTTTTGTAGAAAGTTGCACCCTCGATTAGCATGTAAGACAAGCAAATATGGCCCTTACTTATTCTTATCACGCCAAGTCCCTTACAGTATAGACAGAGAGTATCGAATGTATGTAATAGAGGGTAATATATTAGGTGTAATATAGTCTGACATATTATGTCATAAGTAGACGCAAAGAAACATATGCCAGTAGGTGTAAGGTCATTTTAAATTAGAATTAAAGAATAAGGAATCAATTGAAAAATAAGGACAAAATAATAATAAATAAGACTATTAACACATAATATAGATAGGTTTTTTTAAATGCCTAATATATTGCTATCCACGTGGTTTTTACAACTTCACCGGACTACCTATAGACAGATACAGAAGTCAATCTCATGTAAGTACCTCGATTTTGACAATCACAAGGAAAATACAGGTGGAAGTAGAAGACAGATCTTTAGCTATTGTAGCAATTGTCACTGATGATGATGATGATGATGATTCTCTGCCAACCTTGCAAGTGACTTAGCGTGAAAATATAAACGATGTTTTCTATGATTGTATAAATATGTTTGAGATACACTTAAAAGTTCATTTAAGTGTATCTCAAACGGATGACATTCGCACTCGCGGTGGTCTAGTTTTTGGTTCAAAATAATGTGTCCGTAAGCGATGTCTATGTGTGCGTTGTTTGAACGCACTTTGTATGGAGACCGCCTTCTGTATCTGTTTGTAGTTTGTTATATATTAGCGAAAATTTCATTTAGACTTAATAAAAATTAGGTATTAGAATTTTTGGATGAAGTTCGGACAGTCAAAACTAGGACATCAGATTTTTATTTGGTTACATGTATTTTGCTTCTAATTCGCAGTACCCGCCAGGGAGTATATTTCTATTTTGTAACCTAATATACTGTCGTTTTGGGCTTGAAATAAGTAAAATAAAAATGTATTTGTTATGGGAATGTTTTTTTTTATCATAGACTGTGACAAAATTTGGCATGTACCGACATTTTTTATAACAATTATTTTTTTAGGTTCCCAATGTTGACTTAATAAAACACTGGCAAATTCGCGGGCGACATCGATTTATATTTTGTATTAATAAGTAGAGCACGAAAGCTTAAAAATATTTGTTTAAGCGTAAGATTCCATCCAGGAAAAACCGTGGGCGTGCAAAACGTGCAGAATGATATTTATTGGGGATGTTTCTTTAATCTTTTAAGGAACGTGACCTATTCAGTTTTTCCCCATGCTATCAGGTAGACTGAGATGTAATTATGCGAACATGAGCCGCTTACTCCTTTATAATCCATGAACGTGTCTTCACGAAGAATCGCTTTTAACGATTTCGCTGCTATTTAACTATTTTATGAAAAACGTATATTGGCACGACGAAAAAACAGAAGCGGTTCTCAGTTCGATGTTTATTGATTTCATAGTAACGTTAAAATGACTTTTCGTTGTAAGTGGCGGAAATAAAAGATTTCGCGGTAAAAGGTAGGTATCTTGAATTTCTATAAATTTTAAAGAACGAAAAAATTTCGCCCCAGACAGGATTTGAACCTGTAACCTTTCGTCTCAAGCTGACAAATGCTCTAACAAATTGAGCTACTGAGGATTCAAGTCCCGTGGAGAAATTTTTAATTCCTTTCTAACCCGTTAACGCGGGTAGTTATGTCCAATAGATACACAATTCTGAGTACCCACCAAATGAGTTCATCACAGATGAAATTCACATTTTTAGAATGGCCATAACTTTCGTTTCTTACATCGTATTTTCATTCTTTAAAATTTTTTCGTTCTTTAAAATTTATAGAAACTTATCCCACGCACAGGGCAAGTGCTAAAAAAATAAAAAAATAGGTATCTTGAATGTTGACCAGGACTGTAAGCTACTACAACATAAAATTTCGTAAAAATCTGTTCAGTCGTTTTTGCTTTAAAAATTAATAGACAAATAGACAAACAAAAAAAAAACCTTCCTTCTGGGTTCCCTGTCCTTTAAATGAGTAGGTACAATACGTATCAACCATTGTTTTAAAAAAAAATTTTCGTGTACTGATTTAGTTTTGTACTGTTTTATTATATGTGTACATTTTCTACCAAGTAGTCAGATTTTGATATTTTTATAAGACAGTATGTTACCAAAGTGGCTCAAGATAATTTTTATATAATGATGTAAATACGGCACAAAACCACCTTCAATTTCAATAGTACCAACCAATAGGTTAAGTGCTTAATTATACTTGATAATACGTACTTTTTTATTAACAAATACTATTGAAGTCGTCTTATGTAGTTTTAATGAGTTTAAATTCTTTAACATAAAGCCGACAGTACTTATTTAAAATAAAGTAAATTACGTACTATGCCTTTGGTGTACCTAACTTAAAGAGGCAATACTTCAACGATATTTATTTTTATTCATTAGTTAACATTTTCGTATAGTACTAGTCAACCCGAGGGACTGCGTTGACTGGCACTCGAAACTCTCTGCCTGGTCTGCAAGGGATTTCGCGAGAAGATACTTATGCTTACTCTACATCCTGACTATACAACAAGAAGGGTGTAGGTGCCTTACCTTTGGCATCAGTAAGCTTGCAGATTACAGCTTTCATTAGATTTTAGGCTGGAACACGTGTGTAAAACGATAGTAGTAGGAGGAAGTAAGGCGAAATAATAAAGTAAAAGAAATTTAAGGTAATTTAATCTTTTTAAATGAATCTTAAGCCGAACTTGTCTGCTAAGCTTTAAAAAAAACAAAGTACGAGTATTTCCTATACGTCAAGATAATTTTGAGTAGGAATAATAATTTACTAGACAGTAATCTTGGGTCAGCCAAACGTAAAACATTATATTTTTTTTTCAAAAAAATTTAATAATTTAAACGACTAATTAATTTTTACGGTTATATTAGTTTTAATTAAATTCATTTTTTTATCTATTTAAGTACCTATACCTACCCAAATATAATATGTATAGATGAAACGAGACTCTTGAGGCCTCACAATAGTTTAATGTTCTTGTACGTATTTAAATTTTTGATCTTGAGCACAAGAAACCTTAAGAGCAATTAATATAACTTGTGTTCGCCCGTTGGTCGAAATTCGACCATAATAAGTTTTAATATCTTGTTGATAAGAACACCATCTTCATTTCTCAAGACTTTACTTTATTTACTTTTAAATTTTTCAAATTCAATTTTTTTAAAGTTTCCAAACTTTATAGTGCGCCATCTGTGATATTTTATCGTTATCATCAATATATTTTTTTATTTGTGTCAAATGTATGGTAGTGTGGGTAATGTTTTATTTATTGATTTAATGTACTTTATAAGCATTATTATTGAAAAATATTAGCGTTCTGCACTTCTCCTACACATAAACTATACGTGTGCCAAATTTTATGCTCCTCCGTCAGCGCAATTTTCGTGTAAAGTGGTCCAAAGTTTTGATTCACGTATTAATATATAGATTTTGTTTGTTATTATTCTTCATTCCATTGAAAATGTAATTTAAACGGAGCGTGTAACATAATGTTCGTTGTTCCAACATACAGTACGCAGAAATGGAATAATTTTATTATTGCCACCTATTAGCAGACAGCCAACGTTAAACATGATTCGATTGCTTTTTATATCGAGTCCAATTCGGATAAATGTCCAGTAATTTAATAAAACGGCTGCCTTATGCGTATCACGATTCGATTTTGTAAACGCGCCTCCACACCGCAGTTACTTTTTGTAGGCCAGCGTTTACATGTGTTAGTGAACAACATTCGATTATTAAATGTCCTTTTTTGTGAATATATATTGCCATATTAAGTAATTTCATCTAAATTCTCCTACGGTCTACATCAACATATTATTGTGACAAAATATGGTAACTGTCGACATTTAATGCAGAATTTTCCAAACATTGCTTACAGTTCATATTTTTATTTGTTCTTTCCTTTTTTTGTTTATATCTTCAGTTGGAGGGATTTTCATGGAGGGAGGAAATTTCGTGACTATATGTTTATTTACATTGTTATGCGCGGTAATTAGTATTGTTAGTATAGAAAGTAATTAGTAATTGACCTACTAAATCTACGCGGGTGGTGGAATCAACAAAAAAAATAGTTAATTTTGGAGGTACTCTGTTTAAATGAAATGTTCACCATCCGTTCAAAAGCTATAATGCCTTGCTACATATACACAGAGAGAGGGGGGGGTTTGGTCAAACTTCTTTCTCCCCTCGTTTACCCGTGTGAGGTTGTCTCCAACTGTCACTACTTTACTTCAGCGTGAGCTCAAGACGCTAACCTGTAGGGTTACTCTTGAACCTCGATTCATGCAATATTGGAAATTGGAATCGCATATCTTGATTAAAGCGTCTGTCCTACTTGTCTTAGATAAAGCGTCTACCGTAGCGTTAGCATCTTCGCCTGGCATCTAAACATACATATCTTCACGCCAAGTCCATTACGACACATCTACTTTGAATAATTTACATACTTACCTACTCTTACGCTCATTCCTGTTAAGGTCATTCGATTATTCTAATTACCATAGACTTGACATCACTAATTTGACAGGTGTCTGCGTCGATAATTAGAGCTGTCATCATACTACATACATAAAGTCCCTAAATTTTGATGGCGCTATCGTGTATGAAGGTGGTCGTAATTTTTTCATTATTATTGAATTTCGTGTTTATGTTGAGTGAAATTGGTTAATTTAGGTGGGAATTAGATTAATTTTGTACAGTGAAATAATCATGAAAAAATTGGTGTATCGTCTATATCCACGTTGCCGTCAAATCTTAATAGATGAGCTTGAGTAACGAAGCCACCGCTTTATTCAAGACCCTGACCTGGCATGACTTTGTACATAGCGACTTATGGCTGTATAAGAATTAACTAAGTTGACATTGGCGACGTAAGTCATGATAACGATCGAAAGCCATGTTTATAAAAAAAAAGAAGAAGAATAAATGATGGTGATAGATTCGCATAAAATCACAAACGGAGGTAGATCAAAATGAGATTAAATTAGTAGAAAAGAGTAGATAACCTCGTAAATTGCTACTATCTTTAAATTATTAATCCCATAGTATATTGAAACACGGCACAGCAGTTATTGCAGTGTACATTTTTCAGTAGGCGATTGCGAGTTGGAACTGTCAAACTATGAACTTCAATTTATGAAAGTAAATCCTTTCTCGATTTACCTTTGTAAATATCGTATGGAACAATTCCAATGAAAAACCAATACCGACAGCAACGTCCACATGTTATACAGCTCTGTGCAAACGAGAACCAGATTTAAAAAGATAGGCAAGATTATGTATGCATATAAAAGTTATATTAAATAACAGCTGTTATTACCATACTGTGCAGTATACAGGCTATGGATGTAAATAATTTAATTCTATCGCCTCTGTCTTCTTGCGGTCCGCCGTCCGGTGTCGGACTTGACTTCTTGAGGCCCCGGGTTCGATTCCCGGGTCGGGAAAAAATAGAAAATGTGAATTTTAAATTTTCTTATAAAAATTACGTTGCCCGGGATTGGATATGTGTCCGGTTGGCGATAGGCTTAATGTCTTAGGCTAGTCGTGGGTTTCCTAGTTGTTCCTCTTGCCTACCTCTTCGGGGATATGGGCGTGAAGATACTTTTAATTTAATTTTATGCAAAAAATATTTTATTCAAGTTACTAGTCTTAAAAAAAATAAGGAATCTTTCATACTTAACTTTTTCTGGATGTAACTTAAAACCTAAAGTGCGTATTATTTATTAACCAATATCACACCATAAATCATTAAACAGTACACATACTGTCCATACGTTATTTACAAACACAAGGGTTGTGTTGCCAGCTCTTGACATAAGGTCGTAAAATAATAATGGCGTCGAGGCTATTCAATTGGTCCATGCTTGATTTTCCCCCGTTGTTGTGACCGCACTTAAAACTCCGGGAACTTAAAACCGGGACTTTGTACTTAGTCAGTGCTCGAGTTGGTAGGCTCCCTCCGAAAACCAGGAACGGATTTGATAGAGGGTGACAAGCTTTTCAGAATTAACGAAAATTATTTTGTTTAGACAATGACCGCCAAGTTTAGAATATGTCAGAATGAATGCAAGACAATTATTACTTAAATGAGTTTTGTAGATATACGAACCCGTGATTTAGAATGGTTAAGTCATATTAAAGCTCGAGTTTAAAAATGTATAAAAGTGGCGTTGCGAGTATGTAGGTATGTAATATACGTATAATATTACGTGTTTTCTCGAATAAGTGTACGATATTTCAAATAGTGACTCATATCACGTACCTGAAAACGTAATAAAAAATTAAACTAAAAAAAACGACGGGTTGCACTCCGGGAATGCCGGCAGAAGTGAAAACTTGAATATGAACGTTGTGCTTTTTGATATTTTGAAATGGTTAGGGAATAATTTTGCACGAATTGCTTTAATTATCAGTATGAAAGTGGCTATCATTTATGTGGTAGAATACAATATTCATTTATTGCGCTATCGTACACAAACACGACAACACGAACATTCGCGCAACCGCCCTGCGCTGTCTTGCCAATTTTTGATCAGGTCACGTGTCCTGACGCGAGTTTAGAAGTTTTAACCCATTCCAAAATAAATGTGCAACGCCAACGCCGCTAAAGAACTTTTAACTTTAGAGCTAGTTGTTTTCGCTTAGAGGTGAGGCGAAGATGATCACCCAATCCAAATCCTTACGTCGCGCGGAACTTGGTCAAGTAAATTGGGAATGTTAAAAGTGCTAAATGTTATTTATTTTATGTCCGTTTTTTTGCTATTTTAGTTAACTAAGCTACAAAATCCATATTCAGAATATCCAGCATCAAATCATATCCAGCAAATAAAATGTATGATTGTCTAGAAAATTTAAGCGCTAATTCTATCAATATAAACTTCACTCGGTGATGCAATAAAATACGATAAATCTAATGTAGTACTTTAATGGTAGCAGAATCCTCGCGAAGAATAACCAATAAACTTTAAAGAGCTCAATTGGAACCGAATGAGGTTAACTTATTTCCAACAGGTACGTCTGTCTCCACGAGATATTGTGTCGGCGCTGTTTTCCACGCTGACAGCGCTGCAGCGGCTCCTGGAGTAGTTTCTATCTAGACTTTAAGAACCAAGTATTCCAAATTATATTTTGTAATGCGCGCATTTGCTTTTGATTAATAATAAATTAAGTAATTATTATAAGAGAAGGCCTATTTGGACATCCCACAACCAAACCACTCGGGTATTGAAGACGCTTTGATGAGTTTCGTAAATCGGTGTGCTTGTATATATACATACTATACATGTGTATGCTTATATACATGTGGAAAAAGCTCCTCAGGTCTGTAGGAATTGTAACACTTTGCGATCGTACTCTCTACCTACCTGCAAAAGATATATGATATATATATATGATAAAGATAAGTATTTATATATATATATTATACTCAGGCTTCGCACGGTTATGAAATATACATGTTAACCTTCGTTTTCAATCACTTTATCTTTAAAAAAAAACGCATCAAAATCCGTTGCGTAGTTGTAAAGATTTAAGCATACAAAGGGACATAGGGACAGAGGAAGCGACTTTGTTTTGTACCATTTAGTGGTATTATAAGTCAAAATATGCTATAGAGACTGAATTGGGTAGAGCTGCTTTGGCCAACACAGACTTTGCTTTATAGAAGTAAAATATTTTTTTTTTTTTTAAAAAAACCCTTTAAAAAAACGGCGGCAATGCACCAGTTGCAAACCTGCTGTAATTAAAGATAGCTAGTTATTTTACTTAGGCGAGAAAAATAACTAGATAACTTTAGTGTCGTAATACGAAAATACCTTTAAAGAAATATTACTTTGAAACTAGCTAAATCCTAACAAAATAAACTCAATATAGCAGTTCAATCTAGACGAATTGAAGTTATTTTATTTCCAACAGGTACACGTCTCCACGAGGAAGATGTGTCAGCGCTATTAGCCTCGCAGGCAGCGCTGCAGCGCCTCGTGCCCGGATTCCGCTTCAATCTCGGGTTCAGTGCCAAGTACTATCATCACGGCACCGTACTTGAGAACCGAGGCGACGATGCACTATTGAAGAGTAGAGAGCATTTTAACTGGTAAGTGATTTAAATTCAAATACCGCTTTAAAAATTTTATGCTTCGGAAAAGTACTTCTATTTCTCAATTACACTTGGTCGCAATGAAAGCGTTGTAAGGGTTACGTAATGGTATGTAACATCTTATTACCTGATAACTTCCAAACCGCATGATCGATTTATATTATTTACTAGCTGTGTCCTGTGACTGTTCGTACTTAGTGTTTGATGTGATATAAATGTTATTAGATCTAAAACCATGCTGCATGTTGCATGGATAAATGTTGACCCAGACTATAAGCTGCTACTACTACACACAATTTGAAAAATCCGTTCAAAACATTTTGCGCGATCTAACAAATCGACAAAAATCGTTTTGAGCTATTTATCCTGCAGGATAAATACATGTTATATATCGTAGGCATTTAAGCTGTTAAGATGAATCTAATGTCTTACAGTATTTTCGCGTCAGTCTGTAATATCGTAGCTCTTTAGTGGATAGACAGACTTTGATGCGTTTGTTTTTGGTTGAAAACTAACGCGATTGAGATGTTTCAAACTTTACGGAGATCTGTCCATGCGTTAATTCCATTCATTCGTAGTACAGTCATAAGCATCAAAATGGATATGAGACGCATTATGGGTAATTACTTCGCTTTTAAGTATACGTGATGCCAAGCAGTTGAGACACTTACGAGTGTTTGTCCAACTGAGCTGGTCTGATGATGGAGTTCAAAGATAGTAGACATAACCCTAAAATGCCTGCTGTTAAACCCATTGAGTTTCGATTCGTTAGATTCATCTTAATTAGATCTTTTCATATGTTTTGATGACAAGGACCTAATTAATAAACTGGGAGGTGGCTGATGGATCACAGTTTTATACGTCACGATTTCAGGTATGTTTAGTAATTTTAGCAGTTCTTCTTATAGCACATAAAAAGAGGGGTGTTGTAAGTTTGACTTGTTTGTATGTGTATGTGTGTTTGTGACATCGTAGCTCCTAAATAGTTGTGAAGCGTTGTTTTAACCCTCGACGGAAAACGAGGGGTGTTCGAACGTGTCTTTGCATGAGTGTGTCTGTCTGTCTGAGGCATCATACCTTTGCTTACTCGAAAACAAAATCGAATGAAACTTGGTGTTTTACTTGTCAAATAAAACCGTCAAGTTTGTCAAGTTTTAGTTCTCAGGTCTACTGTCCTTGTGACCAGAGAGCTCTGGAGTTGTAAAAAAATCAAATTTCGAAGCCAACGGAATCAAATGATAAAGTCGTTATTTCTGCAAATTTTCATATTTTTTTTAAACTTTGAAGGGAATCATAACCTATAGGGTACTTTCTGTGAAATCAAAATCTTAAAGTTTGTCACGAAGTAACTTCTTAGATAGCAAAGATAAAGTAAAAATTGCAAATACTGTAAGTTATATTTCTATCATAATATATTAAAAATGTTACACGAAACTCTCGGTGTGTGAGTCCGACATGCAATTGGTCAGTTTCATTTTATTATAAATTTTAAAGAAAGAAAAAAAATTGTCTGTGATAATATATGAACGTCTCAAGCCGACGAATGCTCTCACCATTGGAGCGACTGAGGATTAAAGTATTTTTAATGCCTTCCTTTACCGTCAACTCGGGTAGCTATGTCCCATAGATACACAGTTCTAACTGTTCTAAGTTTCTACTAAACGAGTTCATTGTTACAGTTGATTTTTTATTATAATAACCATACAAAATGTATAGTGGTTGCCGAGGAGTTCGTGATATCGTTTCTTCACCTGACTGGCTAGATTTAAAAACTGTTGCAGTTCTAGCGAGGATTGATTTTAATAACAATATTCCCTTAAATCAAAAGAAATGTTTGCGAAAATACCCATAAATAAAAAAAATCGATTGTACCTGTTTTAGTATGATTATATAATAACATTATAATAAATATAAATTACTCATTTGGGTAAATATTAATCCAATGTAAATAAAATAATCAATTTGTATACTTAAATTTTAAAGTAATCGTACACCACACTGAGGTAAATAATATAATTAAATATATTTGTAACAACTTCCAACATACGTGTTTTGCAGGAAATATTTTTTATTTCTTTTTGAAATTGGCCACAAGCTTTTGTTGAAATGAAAACGTGACGTCCTACCTAAATCTAATATGGCATATGCGACAATATGGCGAGTTATCATTTCTATAGTGTCTGGATACATACACGACATTTCCATATTACCAACTTAGTTTTGCTGTATTTCAAAGACTGTTACTCAGTATCATTACGTGATATCCTCGACGTTTGACGTCAATGTAACGCTATCAATTTATTCATTTATAAAAAGCTAATAAATCACAAGCCTATGCCCCTACCCACTTTCTATCCCTCGTGGCCAATTAGTTTTATTACTCTTTTTTTTGTAATTCTAATTATGGAACCATTTTTTTTAAATTTTCACCACTTAGCAATTTTTCTCTTGAATTTAATGATCAACAAAAACTTTACTACCTACAAGCCTTTCCCTGTAGAGGATAGCTGTCGAACTTTGTTGATCGATGTTAGCCGAGTAGACGAGACCCTAACCACTTTATCAACGAGGTGTCCATGTAAAGCTTTTGAAACAACGGTAATTTGGTGTCTATCTAAAGATCTAAAGATCTTTGATGATTATAATGGTGGTGACTGTAATAGCCTTATTTTTTTTACAACAAACCAAAAAGTATTTTCACGTCCATATCCCTGAAGAGGTAGGCAGAGGCACTACCAGGGCAACCACGACTAACCGAAGACACTAAGTCCCATAATGTGATAGGTGGCAACCGGGCACATTTCCAATCCCGACCAACATTTTTTTTATTAGAAAATTCGAAAAATCCAATTTTCTTTTAGTTGGCCGACCCGGGATTCGAACCCGAGACCTCATGCAGTCAAGTCCAACACCTGGACCGCTAGACCACAGAGGCGAACCACAAACCATCTGGTAGAAAGGCAGATGATTCCGCCCTTAAAAGCATAGTGGTTGAAAACTTTACACTTTGATACGAATTCATAGTTTATTCAAAGTTTAAATTGAATTGTTTGCTTCCTCTCGTTATTGACTTTATATGTTCATTAATGTTTCCAATTCAAAATTGTTGCTCATTTCCGTTCCACTTTTGGCATTTGATCAAATAGTTTACATACATATATATTGAACTATGTCGAAATTGCAACGGAAAACATTTATTTTGTTGCTAAGTACAGACCGCGGCTTCGTTTGCGTGGGTTTTAT
Source organism: Calephelis nemesis (assembly GCA_002245505.1). Lineage (NCBI taxonomy): Eukaryota > Metazoa > Arthropoda > Insecta > Lepidoptera > Riodinidae > Calephelis > Calephelis nemesis. The sequence goes on along the minus strand of NJDD01002178.1, from coordinate 9,811 downwards.
GTTTTGCCAGATTTTATTACGTGACCTCTGGCTGGCAGACGGGTCACCTTGGTTGATTACACGTCTGTGATTACACGTAAACTACTTCTATGTCCGGGTTTGTAATTGCGGAGTTAACTATTTCAATAATTAATAATGCTAATACACTCTGCTTACCTCGTAAGGGATTTAGCGTGAAGAAAGTTACTGTTTCATCTCCTGTGATCTTTTTAATTGAAGTAATTAATAATGTTAGTAATAGATATCTCAGGACAAGTTACACAAATTGAATCTAACCCGTAAGTTAGCAAATTATATAAGTCATGGCCCTTGGGTATAAGATAAATATTCTAATACATAGAAATACTCAAATGAATACCAGAATAAATTTTATAAACACATAGATCTGGAAATCGGTATTGTCTAGATGTTCAACACACAAATGCTTGTCCCCGTCGGGAATCGAACCAGAGCTTCGCGGTTGGTCGGTGTAGTTTTCGTGTTCGCTAGCCACTCGACCAACGAGGTGTTTATAACTCTGTTATATCGAAATATCTGAAATGAAGTCTGCTTTTTAATCAAATGTCACATTAGTATCTTCACAAAGTTACATTGATTGATTATTACCCCTCATCCTCTCTATTTTTCGTATTCCATATCGGCCCAAGAATCTGTTAAAAATAGAATATCTGATTCTCTATCTCGCAGCCGTAAGACGCGAGGCATAGGTTAAATGTGTCATTACGAGCGCATGATTAGTGATGATGAAGTGCTCTGCGCTTACCCACCTTACCTATTCCTGGTGCCATAATTCCAGTATCATGTCCCGGTACGAAGGGTTAGATTATAGGTAGACTTTCATCGTATGCAAAACTACCCGTAAACAGCTATATCTTCAGTGTCTTTAGCCCATGGGGGGCCCCGTACTACCGGCCCGGGCCCGTTACTACCAGGAGAGCTGTATGCTTGTTGGTTGTGTCATACCCTAAGTAAAGTAAAATAAATTTGTTATAAAGGTACTCTATAGCTTAAATAATACTTATTACATAGAATGGTATCGCCTCTATGGTCTAGCGGTCCGGCGTCGGATTTGACTTCTTGACTCCGGGTTCGATCCCGTGTCGGG